>QANY01002976.1:6446538-6550276 GCA_003255025.1 Datisca glomerata | reverse complement strand
CCCCCCCCCCCCCCTCCAGTCATGAGTTGGTGGTTTTTCGAGTCAGGTGTAGTCTGTTGGTAGAAGAGCATAACATGAAGAAAGTGCATCAGACTGCATCTCATACATAAACTAATGTTCAGGGCCTCATGGAATGAAGTTCTCCCCTAACTTGTTCACCTTTTCTATGCCTTAAACAGGTTTATCTTATGGATGACTTCGTAATTAAAATATTTGTTGAAGAAGGCCTGGAAGCTTCACTTTATGGTTTGGGCACTGAGGTGGGAGTTTTCTTGAGCTTTTTTTTTTCATCACATTGTCCTTGCATGTATCTAACTTATGGATGCATAATTAACAGCTTGAGTTCTACAGTCTATTGTGTAAAGTTAAGTCCCCTTTAAAAGATCGTATTCCTTATATCTTGGCTAGTGGAATTCTTTATCTCGAGAAGGGATCATACACAATTGTTCCTTGGGATGGTAAAGAATTTCCAGGCGTGATTGCTAACTGCAAACTGATTCCAGAGAGAAAAGGAGATGGCTTCCCATTTGGTGTGTGGAGTAAGAAGTATTTCGAACTTAGAAAAGCTGGGTTGTCAGCACAGCATTTGTTGAAGTCACCTAAACCTGCAAAAATATGGCCATTTATCATAACAAAAAGATGCAGTGGGAAGATATATGGTCACTTGTAAGTTGCCTTTTCCTGGTTTGCATTTTAAAGTTCAAAAGCAGCAGGAGCTTCTAAATTTTGGATTTTTGGGAAAGTTATGTAACTCTCCACCCTTGAATTTCTTTTGTTCCTTGTGCAGAAGAGACATGTTGTCATGGGAAGAAACTCTAAATTTAGCTTCTTTTCTGGGAGAGCAGCTGCATGATCTTCATCTCTTACCAATTCCGCCTTCCAGTGATTCAATTTTCTCAGATGCTGAGGAGCCGTTACCCCTGTCATTCACCAGCAATGTCCTTGAGGCTGTTCCTGATTTATCAAACATTCCAGCTAATTTGGATATTTTCCTTAATATATTAAGGAGGAAGAGGATGGATGCTTCAAGTCGCCTGAAAACATGGTATGTATAATATTTGCAAATAAGTTTATTGACAATAGTCATTAGGTTTTGCGTATGTATTTTTGTCTAAGGTTGCAACTTGAAGGCATAGATAGCAACTCTTTGACAGTTGTTTTTATTACTTGTGGAAGCATAACATTATTGTCAGCAAAACAATCAGAAAAGTACTTTTCCTTTCATAATGAGTTGTACGAAAACAAAATTGGCAAGTGTCATAGATGGCTTGGAATTGATATGGTTGACCGTCCTTCCATGTGAAAATAGACTAAGTTTCTTCAAGAGGAATTTTTGCATGGCCTGTCCTTGAGTAACATTTTGTAGGTGGCCAGTTTAACATGGTGAACAATCTTGGAAATGGATGAATGTGCAACATTTTCAAAATTCCAACGGTTATATGTGACATATTTTGGTCGATTTGTTAGGCATAGAATATTTTTAGTCTCCGGACACCGAATAAGAGAGGAATATATTGTTATTTTTAACAATATTATTTTATCTGTGAAACAACTTAATAAGAAAAAACATAACTTTATATTTCTTCCAGCAACTATTATTGACAAAACTCCCAAAAAACATAAAACTATTTCTAGGGTTACATGGCTCAGATTTGTGTTTGTGCTGCAGATCCTATTTTTCTATCACAACTAGTTCTATCACCCGAAAGCTTCTGTTGTTGGTTATTACTTATATATTTTATATTTTGATATTGGCTTATTTTTTTACTTTGATGTTCGGAAGCAAGTTAAGCATTCAAAAAGATTTGGCGCAGTCCCCCTAAATCTGTTTTCTTGAACTTCTTGCAGGGAAGTTCCAATTCCTAGCTCACTGACAGACAAAATTGATGAATATCTGCCAGATGATCTCGTGAAGCTGCTTAATGTATTTGAGGTTCGCTTCACTTTTACCCTTTATTATATGTGATTCTATATGCTACATTAAGAGGGGCTGAAAGGGGAGAAATTTTTTATTTTCTTTTTCACTCTTTAGTCTTCCTTAAAATATTAGGTTTTGCACCTCTTTTTTTCACTTAATTGATTTACATAATGAAAATTAATAAATAACTTGCAAAAGTAAATATTTGTAATATTATGCAATAAAAACGTGAATTTCCGTAAGCATGAATGATTTTTGAACTCCTTTAATACAATGAATATTGATTTTTCAGTCAATAATGATTTATTCGAGGAATAATTTTGTTATGTATTTGGTCTCTTTCCTCTTAGTTTTTGTATAGCCTTTTGTCTTTTTTCTCTTAATACCCTACTTATAAAATATTAATTTGTTCGTTAGTAATTTGTAAGTTTGATATTATGTAATTTTATGTTATTAGCAACATGTAAATCATATAAATGAATTTAGAGAACGACATTAATAAATTTTTAATGAGAAAATTCTCTCTTAATGATATATTCATTTCTTGGTCGTACAATTTCAATTATCATATTTTCAATGTAACATATCTTATTTTATATACATTATGTTCGAGCATTCATACTTCTAATATATATAAAATAGCTAAAATTATATTCTTAAGTTTCTTATTTGTCACTACATAGCTACTTCTAAATAACGTGTAAGGCACATTGTTTGAATCTCGTCATTTTTGAATTAGCTAATTTGTTCAATCATCTCATTTTATGGCTTGATTCTCTTTGAACCTTAGTGTTGTATCTAGTTAATTTTTGTGAATAATATGTCTCCTTTTACTAAAAAATATATATTCTCTCTACTGGCCAAAAAAAATGATTTGATTCTCGTCATCCTCAATTCGTAGTTTGTTCTAAAGTATTTAGCTGGTAATAGTAGTTTATTGACTTCAGGATGAAAATGGAACTAATGAAGTTTACAAAGGTTACTCATGGATACACTCAGACATTATGGATGACAATATACAAATGGAGCTATATCTCAGATCTTGCTCAAGTGGAAATGCTGGAGGTTGTAAATGGGCACGCAATGGTTTGATAAATAGTGATAATGGCAATGAAGAGAGAAAATCATGGCGTCCAAGCCACATTCTTGATTTCAGTGATCTTTCAATAGGTTAGTGCTATTATCTTCTATTATCATTACTCGATCACTCTTATCTGGGACCAAGCAAGACCTAGGGAAGATCGCAGATAAATTTGACACAAAAATCATCAACAATTTGTATACATTGCTCAGCATGGGCTGTTTCTGTGCACAATATGATGGATAGCTGTTAGATCAGGGTTATTTATGGAAAGGACTCGTAAACATTTGAACATTATGATAGTTAAAATGCAGCAATGACTGCATGGTGACTTTGGTTTTTATATTAATTTTGTTCACTAGGCATATAAATGTATGGGATATGGTTGAGCAGACTGACTTCATGTTGATTTAGGCTTTAATATGTTGATCATAAGATATCCAACATGTTCGTTGCCAGTTGATTCACAACCATTCTGTTTTGAAGTCTTCAGGTCTGCTATAAAATGTAAATTAGGAAACAAAAGTGTGCTTTTACGGCCTTTATTTTTTGAAATTAATGTTTTGGTTTTCAAGATAGTGAACCGACCGTTTTGACAACGTACGGATAGTTCCTTGATTTTGACTAAGGGATTGAGCCTTGGAATAAATAGAATAAAAGGAATTGTTATTGATGCGATCAATCCTCATTATTAGAGATCAATCCTCATTATTAGAGATCAATCCTCATTATTAGAGATCAATCCTCATTATTAGAGATCAATCTTGAACCTGACGGTTATGTCCTTTTTCGGATATATGAAATATGAGATTTCACTGAAGTCTATTCTTAGAAAATTTCGAAGCAAACCATTTGTACTTCAACAAAGGAAGCAAGGACATCTTCGATAGAACTTTTTTTATCTTGGTCCAAATTCAACACTAAACAAGTCCGAACTAATTGAATACTTGTGCCAGAAATTCCCCGAATTGGTTTGCATTTCCAGTTTCTGTCAATAATTAAAATATGTACCAAAAGGAAAGTTAAAGGAGGTGAACTATGATTGTCTTTTCTTTTGCAGGTGATCCAATCTGTGACTTGATTCCGATATATTTAGATGTATTTAGGGGTGATAACTGCCTGCTCAAGCAGTTTTTAGAAAGCTATAAACTTCCCTTGGTAGGAAGAGTACCACAGCAAGATTCTGGTGATAACAAGTTTGGACGACTTTCATACCGTGCCATGTAAGTGAAAAATCCTATATACCTCACTTGGTCTTCTTATCAGTGTACGTATCATCGTTTATGTATGTTAAGTTAATTAGCATTGGGAGATTCCACGTTTGTTAGTATTCACCAATTAAGTAAATCTGGAGGGAAAGAAAAATACGATTATTTTTCTTTCCTGGGGTACATATGGTACCTTTCTGTAGCAATATATGGACCCACTACTCTAAGTATTAGTATTTGTCACACATGGCTGGGATTTCCCATCTGCATGTCGTTGTCTGCAATATCTCCCCGTCTCCCTTTTTTCAACTAGTTTTTACTCTAGCATCTCGCCGCCATCACTGACTGGCTGGATTTATATGTCTTTGACAGAGTAAAAAACTACAATATATCTGATGTTTTAAGTATTATAGACCCTAAAGTCCAATTGTTGAGTTTATGTGTTAGACCAGACGAGCCGTAGAGTCCAATTGTTGAGTGTCTTGTTTGGATTCAAATACATATAATCTAACACCCGAGGGTTCTACTGAAAACTGCTTTTTGAATTGATGTTAAAGTACTTTATTCCCACATATATATCTGGTGATTTTCTTGATGCATATTTACTTACTGGCTATCGTTATCAATCTTAGCAATATCAAAATGCCATTGTCAATATTTCTGTTTTTGTCAGCACTTTTGTGTTTAACTTCTCACTGTCAATAGTTCAAATCCTTTCATATCTCCAGGTGCTACTGTATTTTGCATGAAGAGAATATCTTGGGAGCGATTTGTAGTATATGGGAGGAGCTAAAAATGGCAAAGTCATGGGAAGAAATTGAGCTGGCTGTATGGGGAGAGCTAAATAATTACAAAGGTTTCACTTGATGATCTACTACATTATTTGTGCAGATTGTTGTAATTATTTAAAGCAAGTTATAGGATTTCAGTCCTCTGTATTTGCATCTGTATCTTTTATAATTTCTTTGGTGAGACCAAAAAATTGATTAATTTATTCAACTTTTTGTGAATGTTCCAATAAAAAAAACTTAGTGAAAACAGCGTAATTGGAAGACCACCATGATTGCCCAACATTATCTCTCTTGATTTGGTTTAACTTTGTTGATGAATACAGGTAAAGAAGACAAATAATATATTAGTTAGGATCTCTCCTTCAAATTTCACGACGCCCCCGATTCATGCGTCAAAAATTTGCACTGGAAGATCATAAGAGATTCCGTAGTACTTCTCATTCGGATATTCTGCTCACTTGGATAACCAAGTTTGGTTCTCATATACTGTGCTATTGGAAAGGGCGAAATTTGACCATAGTGATGAGTGAGTTAAGCGACTAATATAATGGAAGGGCATACAATAGTGTTCTCAATGGTAAAGATGTCCCAAAAGGCTTAGAATCGTCTCATTTCCCACGCTGTCTCAATTGTGTTTCGAGTTCCCCTCTTGTTCCATGATTGTCTGATGACTAACTTTTTGTGCCAACTATTCCGACAGGACTCATTCATACCCTCGAAAACTTCCTTACATAAGTAAATATAATTTAAAAGTCTAACATCGAATCCTTTTTGTGCCAAAAGGATTCGAACTTCGAAACCTTCATCACTAGGACTATAAGATAAATAACAAAAACTAACATCTTTTGCTCGTCAAGATGACCATTTTTTTAATAGGACATTATCATCAAATCATGTCCATTTCAATCATGGTATTAACCAATAAAGCCAAATGGAACTTTTAGATCATATTTGTTTGTGCCAAAAGGATTCGATCATTTTTTTTAATAGGACATTATCATCATATCTGTTTTCATTGTAGCAGCAACACTGCAATAGTAACTTAAAACTAGAGAAAAACAAAAGACCAACCACCAATAACAGAGGATCGTTTCGGAATTTATAAAACCTCACATTAAGAATACTGAATATCCAAAAACAGTAGTAAGATAGAACAAGCAGCCGCAATAGTATTTTCTGATAACATGAAAATAATACCAAAATGGCAAATGACCAGTGATATTAACAGCTTAGCTATGATTAGGGGAACGACTAAGCTGCAAGAGATGGCTTTGAAGCAGCAGAAAGCCTAGATCTTTTCTTGGCCAAGCTCTCACTTCGGCGTTCTCTTTGCTCCTTCAATCTAGAAGCAAGGAGCTTCTGGTAATCAGCAGCCTCGGACTTGGCCTTTGCAATCCTCTTCTTCTTGTCAGCAATCCTTGCTCTCTTCCTCTGCAAGGTCAATGGAGTGACCAATCTCTGAATCTTAGGAGCTTTGCTGACCTTTTTCCCTGCAAAAGCACAAGCACCGTCAAAATCCATGAACCATACACAAGGCCGTCACACAATGATTTATGTTGCACAAAAGTTCTGTACGACTACGATTCCAGTAAAAATTATAGTACTTCTTAAGCTATTAGTATTTGTGAATGCCAATCAAGAGGCTAATGGCAATATGACCAGAAGACCAGCTAATCTAAGCGCCCACGAAAAGAGATTTCAAATAGTGGCAAGGAGAAAACCTTCCCACAAGTTTTTTGACATTTGGGAAAATGTTTTGACAATGGTGTTTAATTTTACAGTGAAAAAATTTTAAGTTGCAGCAATATGAATCCTAGTGTCGTTAATAGAACTTCTATCATGCCTTTTATAGTTACATCACACCACTACATCCACATGCTCCAACTAATATAACCCCCCCCCCCTACAAAGAAACATCGGAGACAAATAGCCTCCCATCATATAGAGTCACCAGACATAGTGTTCCATTAGGACCCAGGTGGAAGTAATAATTTCCTGAAGAAGACCATGTACTAGCTAGAGCAAAAATATTCCCAATTCAATAATTGATACCAAAAATATTCCCAATTCAATAATTGATACCACCTCACTTACCTACTATACAACCATGTTTAAACATAATGACCATAAACACAAATTAAATGTAAGAGAAAGAAACCTAACTCCACCTGACATAAAGAGAACATACTCGAAAAATTCACAATACATTTTTGTATCAGGAGAAAAAGTTCAGTTATGTAAAATATGCTCATTAAGACATACCGGCTTTAGTTAAGAATGTTCTACGGTATGTATTCACATACTTTCGAACATCATCCTCCTTTGAGAGATTGAAGAGTTTACGAATTTTTGATGCCCTCTTGGGACCTCTCATACGAGGCTTCTCTGTGTCCGTCAACCCAGGAAGATCATTCTCACCCTTCTTCACAATAACCAAGTTAAGAACAGAAAGGTCTGGGCTGACAATGCACCCCCGCACAGACTTTCTCCTACGCTCTCCATTGCGCCTACCATATCCTCGGAAGCAAGGGGTTCCTAGACCACAAAATAAAATAACCTTTATCCAACAAAACTAGAACAATTGGTTTCTAAATCTAGAGTTGCAACTCACTAATATAAGTCAAAGTGTTAACTAACCTCTATGAAGTAAAAGACGAACACGCCCTGGTGTCAAGACTCCCTGCTTCATTGGAAATCCTTGCTTGTCACAACCTCCCATGATCTTGAAAACATAGCCTTTAAATTCCTGCAAAAGAAAATCTTGAGCAACTTCTGGAAATTTGTAACCCAGATTTGGCTTGTGAAAATGCATGGCGGGAACATACCTCTCCAAGGGAATCTCCACTGACCTCCTGTGAGATCCTCTTGTCATAAAAGGCACGCCTATAATAAAAATTAGGAAGACAACATGAGTTGAGCACACATAGAGATAGTAACAAAGAAAAAAAAAGAACAAACACCAATAAGGCAATAAGGCATCATCCTGCTATTGACGAATTTGACACATAAAATCCAACATGGCATTAAATACTCTCCAAATACTATAGACAGAAACAGTCCATAAATTACAGATGAAAACTCTCAGCAGTATCTACAAGCACAGATACAACTTCGAGCTACCACAAATGGAATATGAGAGAAATCCAATAGAGTAACGAAATGCAGGTTACGGAAAGTCGTCTCTTATACCAGAACTCAGTCTCACAAATATAACTTTATCAGTCATTTCGATATTCCATCTAAAACTTGGTTATATTATTATCTCTCGCTTCTCTCTCTTGCTCTTCAGAATCTAAGTATCATCTCCGAATCTATTTTGGCGCTAAAAGAATGAAAAATGCAGCTATTATTAAAAAACAAAAACTTTACCACGTTAATCATTTGAAACTTACGTAGGAAAAACGAAATTGCACCAAAACACTATAGTGTGAGCAAATAGAAAAATGCTAATTTACAAGGCATGACTAAATAAGGTAATTGAACTAACAGCTTCTGATCATCATCTATCTCCAGCTTCTTCTGACATCCCGTCGTAGGGTTGGCGATGTTGAACTGCAAATTCATAAGAACAAATCCTTAGTATCAAGCTCTGAGAATGAAACAACGACGCAAGTAGAGAGTTATAGGGGCCAAACCTTCATTTCGATCTTTGAGATTGGAGCAGAGGCGGCCGCAAGGGACAGTGTGCTCTTCTTCCTTCAGCTTAGGGTTCTATTTTGAGAGCCACTCCGGTTTATATACATGCGGTGTTTTTCAGCGATAGGCCTTGAGGCGGAAGCGAGGTTCAGCCTATTGGGATTCACACTCGGCCTAAAATGGATGGGCCGTGGCCCACAAACAACCACCAGTGTGCTGTTTTTATAGTAAAAAGGGGAGGCGGAAATTATAGATTTCACCACTTTTAATAACACTAGTTTTTGAAAGGTGCTGAATGTGAGATTTTTTAGTAGTATTATTAAGATATGTATTTTTATTGTGAGGTTAATTTTAAAAAAAATGAAGATAAGGCAGTTGTTCATTCGCTGCTATTGTAAAATATATTAGATTATGATTCATGAAGTGGATTAGTTTGGTGCCAACAAAATGAGATGATAGCTAAAAAAATCAAATAAAAATATCGTAAAATCATGAAATCCCGTTCTTTTCTTAATTCAATAAAAAAATAATAATGGTTGAGTTACGATGACTACTATGACAATTTACAAATTTTATTTTATTAAAGTAAACCATTAATACAAGAACTAGACGTGTATAAAAAATTATAATAAATTATTAGATCAGAATAGCTATTTTCTCAAGGTTTCAAAAAAAAAGTAGCTTCGAAAGTTACTCAGTAAGATATGATGCACTTCAAAAAAAACTCAAGGAAAAGAGAAGCCCGATTATATATAAACATGAAAAGGTATATATATGCATAACAATACACGTAGACGATGTTAGTAACCCCCACTTTCATAATAATCTTGATTTTCAAGAAACCACATGATTTTTTATATGCATTTAAAAATTGAAATCTTTTTATTAAAAAAATGCTTACATTGAGGGGAAGATTTTTCAAAATTTGGCATTTTTAATTCATTTTGATGATTTCAAAGGGGGATAATTAATTGTAAAAGGAGGAAATTTTTTTATTCATATTAAAAATTACAAAATGTAGAGTATTTTTAAACAAATGACATGTTTAAGTATTTTTTATGATTTCAAAAGAGGAGAAATATAATTAATTGTAAAAGGGAGAGAATTTTAAAAATTAAAAAATTAAAAATACTATCGCATATGCAGAAGTTTATAACTAATATATTTTTACAATTAATTATTTGTCATCATAAAAGAGTGGAGAGTTTGAACTCTTTGCTTGTTTTAGGTTTGGTAGTTTAAAATCTCAAATATGTGAAGGTATCTCCCTTCTGATGATAGACGTTGACCAAAATTATATTTGATTAGAATTTCACATACAAATTTAATTTCCTAAATAAAAGTAGTATAATTAAATCTGAAGAATAAGTAATGTATCACAATGAAGAATTTAAGAATTTTACTTACAAAATATGATATGTTTTTGTAGATATGTGCGTTTTTTTACAGTAAAATTAAGCAACCATGTATAGATGAAGACGATTCCAGATTGACAAGCTTTGAATTTTACCTCCCGATTAGCAATCTTCCTTTGAAAAATGTACTTTAGACCTCGTTTGGTAGTCAGAATAGTACTGTACTAATCTGTCAGACTGTACTGTACTGTATAATATTAGATTAAATAATATTGTCCGATGTTTGTTGATGTATTAGTTTAAAAACTGTATTATTTATACAATATTTGGCACGCTATAGTACTTGATTATAAAATTGTTTGTTATGATTTGTTCCGAAAAAGCCTTCATTAACATGTTATTTTACATTTTCAATTATAAAATAAATTATCTCATTCATGCTACTAAAAAAACATAATATGTAAATTTAAACTTATCCAAATAATAATAATTAATACACTCAAAAAATATCCAGAAACATCATCATTCATTTTTGTCATTTATGATAATATCCATACAAAAATAATTTCATAATATTCTCTCAATTTCCAAGTTCATCTCTGACGAAGAACGGTTCCATACATTCTTTTCTAGTTTTTTAACTTGAACTCAATATGTGGTCTAGCTTTTAATCTAGATTCGGGATAATTTTCATTCAGACTTTTCTCAATGACTTTAGAGTACAAGGTTTAAAAGAACCATTATTATAACAAATGCCTCCTACAACTACATCATCAAGCCGGTCTAATAATGCATCTTCCTCTATTCTGGTCCAAGAATGCCTAATGATTCTTTGTATTGTTTGCTCATTATTTTGGCTGTGATCTCCATTCATCCCTGATAAAACCATATCTCAATCAATAATAAAGAAATAGATGGAGAGTCCTAACTCACAGACAATGCATAAATTTACTCAAACAAATGCAGTCAACAACACCGCATTGCATATCATATACACATAGGATAACCTTTAGTCTAATTATTGAGATAATGTGTTCATTCTGGATGCGCTAGAATTCTTAAACCAACCAACTTGATTGATATTTTATATGCCTCGAGCAATTTTGAACACAAATTACTCAAACAAATGCCTCAAGCAACTTTGAACACACAAACAATCAGAAAATTACTCAAACAAATGCAACCAACAGCAGCACTACAAACTAGTAGCTAGTATTCTTATATGTTTCTTTAAATCATTCAAATCCTAGCAGAAAAGAGCTTGAATATAGAAGTGAAAAAGAACCAAGCTCAACAAAAATGCTCAAATCTGATAATAGAAACTCGCAGATTTATGAGTTCACAATTTACTTTATATGCAAGAGTTATAAGTTTGAGGATCGTACCTTAAGATAAATCCTCTAATTTCAAAGATTCATAGATTCAAGGAAAAAAATCTAAAGATTCAACGATTCAGAAATTCAAAATCTTTTCATCAGAAATTTTGAGAAACAAAAATGTAGATCTGAGAATAAGGAAAAGAGTAAAAGAATGAAATGCTGAGAAGAAGAAACAAAAGAGGAGACGAAGAAATAGAAGAGGAGAAGAAGAAAGAGGAAGAAGATCTCACTTGCGAGCTGTGACGATGAGAGAGGCTGAGATCGTTGGGTCAGGTCCAATGATAAGAGAAAGGCTGAGATCGACGGAGAGAGGCAAATAGCTGCGATTGAGAGGATAGAGAGACATAGGGTTGAAAGAGATGGTAGAAAGGGTCGTGAGAGAGATAGGTGTTTTTTTAGTCCTGTGTATTTCCTCCTAAAAGGGGGGACTAGGTTATCCGGCTCTGGTGTGACTAAATAGTCCCACCGTATTAACTATTATGAACGCTCTTTTTTACCAAACATTGGACAGTATTAAAATGGTATTATCCAGTCTCTTAATACTGTACAACCCGAACAGCCAAACAAGCCCTTAGTGTCTTTAAACCTTCACTGCAATTTCAATTTACAACAACATTTTCTATTTTAGAAACATCAACAATTTATTTTACCTTCTAATTCAGCAAATTGATTCTCTCAGTTTTCTTTAGTAGCTAATTTGTTATTGATTCTCTCTCAACAGTCTTAAGATTCTAAATTTGGGTGTAAAATTTGTTGGAAGATGATTTCTTTGAAACAATATAAATTATATATGTTTTCAAGGTCTAGTTGTAATGGACTCTGTACTCTGGAATTATTTATAATAATCGAGATTGCGAGAATCAAAGAGACTTTTATGTGTTGAAAAATGTGGCGCACGAGAGGCGGAGGCGTGATGGCTTTTAAATAAATTTATTAAAAATGAATAGTATGTTTTTCGAGAAACGAAAATAAGTACGAGACAACGGTTTCTAAAATAAAAACTTTTATTGAAAAACACTTTTCAATCAGGATTCATTATATATTTATATATTAATCTAAGACATACATGGACTGGAATCATATACCTCTTGTAGTGTATATCAAGTGTCATCTCAAACCAACTATCATGCTTTCCCATGAACAACAGACTTCAAGATCCACACCAAGATCTTCCAAGTCAATCCTCAAGGGCGCTGGATGTGTGTGGGCATGTAGAATAATTCAAATTCGGTCTCTAGATGTACTTAACACATGAGATCTAGAGATTTACTGAGAATGGTTAATTTAGTGAGACAATCCTCTGAGAGAATACGATGAGTATATTTTTTTCGCAGTTTTTAATTAACTTTTAATCACAGAGAAAGATCACCCTGATAGCAACTGCGTTCTCAACTTTCTTTCAACACTGAGACCAATAGAATAGTATTTATATATTTTATAGATAATGACATATCTGATTTTTAAGGATAAACTGAAAATAATGTTTAATTTCAAAATTATCATTGCAGTCGGGCCCGTTGCAATTAGTGCACAACTGTAGTTGCCGTGAGCTATCATAGTGCCTCACAACTCTACTGTAGTGTCGTGTGGCACTACAATATTGCATCTCTACTACTGCAGCACCACGTGACGCTGCAGTAGTTCATGTCAATCTATGATTCCCAATGAATGATCGACGTGTGGTAATTACTGTGAATTAAATATTTATTTTCATCAGATAAATATCTAGATATCATTTAATTCAAAATTAACATATCTAATTATCCTTATCAACTAATTTTTCTGTTAGTTTACAAATAACAGATTTAGTTGATTCAAATTATTATCAATTAATAATTTATAATGATCTAATTTCATAAATTAGACATTCTGTCTCATTTATCGATAATTAGAAAATTAATAGATATAATTATTTGTATATATTTTCTGAAAATTAATATAAATAATTTAATTAATTAATCACACATAATTATCTCATAATTCTGTATTTGCCCCAGAATAAAAATTTATTTTATAAGTCAGTTCTTTTCACATGTCCTGAAATATTCACACCCTAGATTACATAGTACATAGGTGACTTGAAGACCATTGACCAATAATCTCAAGCTCCAATTAACTAGATTATTAATTAAACTTTTTAATTAAATAATCTTATTTATTAATTCTATTATTACTCCACTATAATATGAAATTGTACTCTTACGGGCCACTTGGTACGGGTTAAGTAAGAATACCGAGAAAGTAAGAATGTGGTAAAGTTAGATGACAAGATATTAAAATTATCATATCTGGTAACGCATGGTCAAGTAAAAAAAGTTATTGAAAAATATGATTTCTTTGTTTGGTATGTACGATACTTGGGTAAAGTTGTGTGGAAAAGTTTGAAAAAAGTTGTTGGAAAAATTCTATAAATTATATGAAAGTAATAAAATTATTTAATGTTTATAGTTTTTTTATTAACTTTTAATTTGTTGTCAATGATTACTTATAGATTCTAATACACACTATGTCTTATATATATACATTATTTTACACATTAATTAATTATTTTATTGACCCATCAATAAAATGAAATCAAACTATTTTTCTCTTATTATGCCAAAAACTAAAATATTTTTTTACTTACACCGTACAAATAGAATTTAATGACAAATTGTTCAAAATTACATAACAAAATTGTATACAGATTCTCTATTAGCAACTACTAAAAAATCTTAATAATACATGTTGTGTTTGATTAAATTATCTCTGATATTCTAAATTAATTATCATATAATTTTCCTCTATTATATATAAAAATAAATCTGATATAAATAATCATCATTTATATTAACACAATAAAATATTTAATAATACATAACAGTTTTCCCATTACATGTACTTTTTCTTCACTAGATATGTATACCATGATTATAAATATCCTTCCGCTCCGGTAGGAACGGGTAAAATATTTTAGTTATTACAACAAGAACAAAACATAACAATGAAGTAAATTTTTGTTATATTTTGGTTAAATACAATATAAAGCTGAATATAAATGATTGAGAGAGTCCCTCTCATTTGTGGTTTCGTCCCACAGGTCCGGTCCTCCACACAAAAATTGAGACGTGATAAATAATCCAGTTATATTATCTTTTATAAATTTAGTATTTTTTTAAATATTGATAGTTTATGAATAATATTTATTTTAAGGAAGAAACTAATTTTAATTTAAAAAAAAATATTTGATATTATTAACATGTATTCTAATCATTTAGATTTTATATTTTGCATATATGAAGAGTTTATCAATCATTAATTTAAATTTAATATTTTATTTTATTCATTCCAATTAATGTGCATATCTTAATCTCGCGAGATGACTCCAAGACGAGTTGGCGGACGAGCCGGAAGGAATAAAAAAATCTCAAAATTCGGTATCAGGACCGTTCGGGTTCCACCATGATCTAGATATTTTATGATACTTTTGTGAGTTTTTGGTCTTGAATAAAATAAAATATCAAAATCAAGTAGGAATAATTGAAACAAATAATGGTATTTTTATCTGGATTTGAGAAAATAAAAGTTATTTTGAAAAATGTATAGATGTGTGTAAGATGTGAAAGTTATCTGGTAAAGTGGATTTTTGTGAGAAAGTGGTAGGGAAAGTAATGTGAGATTATTATTTTATCAGTCTAAATAACTTTACCATGGTAAATTATAATACTTGTAACAAACATAGGAAAGTGCTGAAAAATAAGTTTACCATGCAGAAAGCCTGAAACAAACTACCCCTTAGAGATTATAGAATGTATTTACAGAGTATCCTCGTGTAGTCCATTGATATAATCATTTCATATAATTCTGTCCTCCAATTATTGGTTCGTAAATTAGAGCTAGTCAAAACTATCGTTGTACTCTTATAATTACCCTTTGATCCTTAAATATCATTAATTTACTAGTGAATGACTAATTTATAATCGTATTATAAATTTGAGCTCAATAACCCTTCAGTTTCAAACTTAACACTTAATGGAACCAATATATGATCCGTTAGAAAAACTTAGATTCTAAATCTTGTAAGATCATGTTCTCAGTCGTCCATATCACTAAATCTCCAAAACAAAGTCACTACCCTGTTTTACAAACAAATCTTAACGAGTGAATCAAAAGATCCAGTAGATATGTATAGAAGTTCATGACTACTCAGGATTCAGACTGATCTACATATGACCATCAAATTGATGTGTATTAAATCTTTGATAAACGGTATGTTAATAAAGATATTAATTCACATCGGGCTTATCATATATAATCTTATCATATTAATTATCTTCACTAAGATGGATATCCACATCAATGATTCTGGATCTAGATCACATGTATTCATAATGCTTAGTGAACCGTACTAGCAATCATTCATTAAAGATTTCATACTTTAATATGTTGCTGACATTTTTATTTATTATCTATGATCTTAATCCTCTCGTACTAATACAAAATCATAGTCTCATTAATGAGTATGAAATTTTTAAATATTATTTAACAATAATTTAAAAAAATAATTATAAGAAATATGTAATTTTATTAAATTTCATATTAAAATATCAATACATATACTTTGATGGCATAACCCCCAACATTATGCACATGATGAAAGTTCATGCATTATTCAACTTTAAGTCATTGTCTATGACTTTCTATATGTCTGCCTGATTTTACAAGCTACGAATGTGATCATATTATTGAAGTCTGAATACTAACTCAGTAGTTTGGAACAATAAAAGCAAGTAGGAAACATTCGGTAAATCTAAGTATTGAAAGAAGGGTAGAGGGGCAACTTTGTAACTATGCAGTTAATAAACAGATTCAAGAATCTATTGTAAGATTCATCTAAATGTAAAGTTAATCTAATTTAACAACAGATCTCTAATCTAATCCGATTCAATAACCAACTTTGCAAATGATTTGTTTTGTCTATTAGTATTTTGACGTTGAGTTTCATATTAATTTTTTTATGGTGATTGCTAGAAGTGCTAGAGGCTCAATAATAAAAACTTCTTAACTTCAATGTGTGACATAATCTATTGAGTTAACACTTCATGTATTAGGTGAAGTTAATAAACTGATTCAACAATCGATGGCGAGATTCGTCTAAATTCAAGACTAATCTAATGCAACAATATTTTTGTAGACTACTCTGATTCAATAACCAACTTTACAAATGATTGGTATTCTCTATTAATATTATGTTATTGTTCAAATTTTATATATATAACATCACATTAAAATAGTAGCGCAACCAACCGTAACATGTATACTAAGTAAGTTCACTATGTTTTGGTAATGTAAACACATTGAAGGCTTACAAATTTTTACTACGTTTTGGTAATGTAACACACGGGAGGAATTAAAATTGTTAACAATCGGTTTAATACGTGTATCAATAGTTTCATAATTAACCTGTTAATAATAACCCGTGACGAATTCGAAAGGGTCGAAGTTCGACGCATAATTTTTTATGCACTGTGAAATGCAACTGCTTATTAATTTAAATTTCAGACTATTTTTAAGTGTCTTGTTATTATTTATGTTTGTTTGGATCAGTACTTTAATTAATCTTCTCACTCTAATGATACTTTTTAAGTAATTTGTCAAGTAAGTATTTAATTAAACACTAATTTAATAGATGAAGACAACAATTTAAATTAAAAAAGATAACAAGTAATACAATGAAAGTCTGAATAAAAAAATCTAACGTATGTCTAAGTAAAGTTAAGAACTTTTGTGATACGTGTGATTTTAAGTGAAAAAAAATCCTGTGGCAGTTATAAATTAATTCAATTTTCTTACATGCAATGACAATTGACAAACTAAACTTAAATTTATTTCTAGAACTCTTCATCTTCGGCAATACTTTTCTACTTTAATTTTCTTTTTGCTTGATTCTCCACCATCATAATTTGGAATTGTGTTGGTTGCATAAACTATTTCTTCAACAATGATCTGTTTTTTAGCTCTCTCACTATAATTCTTCTCGTCAAGCCTTGTGAAAATCTGAATAATTATAATATTGACTATTTTCCTTTTTGCCAACCTACGTAGAAAAAAACAATAAATTGTTAATAATAAGTAAATCTATAAATCTGAATAATTATAGTTTTATAAAATTATACCGCTAAAACATATATTGCATATTGACTAACGCTGCATCCAATTATATTATAGCTTGCATCGAAAATGGTCATATAAACTTTTGTAGTCGCAATTGATATTACAGTACGTAGCATATATCTCTTAATGACAGAAAATTCTTCACTTTCACATTTTAGGCACTTTGACTTTGAGTCAATAGTGATAGAAGAAATTGTTACACTACATGTTTTACATACCTCAGACCATGAACGGTCTTTGTTAACAATCTTTAATATTGAAGCTTTAAATGATAAAACCTTACAGTTGACTGTTCCTTGACTGATGTCATGTAATTTGATTAATGGAACTTCTTGCATGCTCTTATAAGAGCTCAAAATAGGTATGTGGTTTTTCCCCCTACTCAATGATTTCATTCTGCAAAAAATATATAATTTTCTCAATCCCCATTTTGTAGATATTAATACAAAAATTAATATTAGAGTTCAATATTATCTTTCACGTACATCGGTAACCTCTTTAATATTTGGATCAATTGCAATGTCACCATTCCTAGTCGTTGATCAACTTGTTTCACCTGTAAAATTAATTTCAATATATAAGAATATAAAACTTATGTTGATGCTAGTAATTAGCAATATTACCTTGATATAATGAAGCTTCAATATAGCTGGCCACTATCACTGGATATTTATGTAAACGTTCTTCAAGTTCTTGGCCTTCATTCTCAGCCAAGTCTTCCCATAATGTCATCTTCAGAGTTTCTGATATGTTTTATGAGTATGCATTAATATTTTCTATAAAGTTAGGAAATAAATTTATGATAAACTATGAAATAATCCATGTTTTATTGTACCGATCATTTAGTAGAACAATTTCTCTTCTTGCCTTGCGATCATTACGAAGCTTAACATAGAAAGTTGCGTTAACCTTGACAACTATTTCAATAATATCTGTTCAATTAAAATAGTGTTTTAATAGGTTAAAGACTAATGATAGTTAAACATAAGGGTGTGCATTTGTAGATTATCTAAGTTTTTACTCATACCCATCATCTTGTCATCCTCGATAAATGCAGGAACATCTGTGTAGTTAGTGAATTGATACTTAATTTGATCGATACTGATCTCTTTAATGATACATTTTACCTCAATTGATGTAGTGAATGCTAGCTCTATTTTATCGTTAACATTAGTATCATGTTGTTGATAGTTCTAACATTTCTATTCTTAAATTCATAGCTTTTGTTCTTCACCAGAAAGTCTCATAGATGCTGGATTTCTTGATTAAACAGGACTGCTTGAACTTTCGTACCCAACATAAAGTAATATTCATATTAAGAAAAAATGAATAGTAATATCTAACAAAGCACAAAAAAGCATCTAATAAAGCATAATAATAAGACATCCAGCTTTTCACCTCTCACTGCAAGAAAAATCGCCTACGGTGGCGATTTTTTTTATCTTTGGCTGCGGTTTTAACTGCCGCCAAAAATTTATGTGCGTGGTTTTATAACCGCCACCAAATTGACCGCTGTAAAGATTTTGGCGACAATTTATTTGTACATTTAGCGGCGGTTTAAAATCACCGCTAAATGATTAAACTTACAGAATATATGGTGGCGCTTTTAAACCGCCGTCATAGGGTGAATTTAAAAAAAATGAAGTTTATGTCCCCTTCAGGTACACTCTTCACAAGAAGAAGCACACATATATCATCTTCAAATTTCTTTATGCTTCCGACATATAGATCAATTAACCCCAAAAAACACGTGGAGCGTGATTGCAAAAGATAATTAAAGAGTGCCTCGATATTTAGCATTCTTTTTTTAATGATAACAAGTAAAAAATATAAGCAAGCAATTCCAAAAACAGAACAAAAATATAAGCAAGCAATTCTAAAGTCCAACATCAATTTATGATTCAATATAGAAAACATGTGATTCAATTCAATTAATAAACTTCATATTAATTGTAAAGGCAAATATGTCATTCATATATCATATGGACCTCCTAGAGATAACTATATGCTCTTATCTATTGAGGGCATAGTACATTCACGTTTCTTGAAATCCCATCCTTAAAATGACAAGACTTCAAAACTAATATCAACGGTTTACATGTTAGAAGTTGAAGATTGGTTTACCTTAAACAATTTAATAGTTTGGCCATATTAAGATAAGTTAACGACTATTTCTGAGTAATAATGAAAGTCTACTATCAAAACATCAAAACAATCCCATTTTCCCAACATCTTCATAAGGTTTTTTTATCCATGATCACTACAAAACATGCTTACAAGCATCTAAAAATAAGTACTTGATATTTCAGATTATATTCAACTTCAAAATCAAAAAGCATAAAAATGAAATATACTTGGTTTAGTGAAATTGTGACTTAATGAATTCTATTAAACTTACCCAAATATTTCTACTTATGAACTATGCTTGACCATCCTATGATTTAAGAAATGGTTTAAAGAAATGATATAGTAAATACTGGAAGAAAAATAGACTTTAGCAGAACAAAAATGCATAAAAAGCAATTAGACTGGTCATCTATTAGAGTGTGAAGCGAATAAATCCTCTTTCAGGATCATGATCTTCAATAATTTCACAAAATGATAAAGGAGATCTAATTATTATAATTTATATCTAGAAGAGAGCTTGAAACTGTCAACCCACCCCTTCAGGTTCTAGAAAAAAAGGAAAAGAAAACACCTCTAGAAGGAAAAGAAAAAGAGATGCCCTCTCTTCAGATAGACTAAACAGAAAAAAAGAAAAATAAAAACACGATCTTGTAGATATGAACTCCTTTCAAACTACTCCATCTTTCTCTGATTAGCAAAAGAAAGGGGAAGAATGAAAGCCCCATGTTGAAGATCAAAGATGAACATAGGAAGAAGTTAGACTGAACAGAATCAATTAAGAAACCTTTTGAAGATAAAACTGAACAAGAAATCAGAAATGACTATAATAACATTGTAATAGGTTTAAGTGATGTATTTAATAGGAAAATGCATATATATGTCCTAGGTAATGTTAAAGAAAAATTAATTATCAAAACTAGAACAGCTAATCATCTGTAATGATTTTCAAATCAGTAAACAACAATAAATCAGAAATGACTATAATCACGCTGTAATAGTTCAGAAACGCCAATAAATCAGTGAACAACATGCCTCAGAAACGAAAATATTACTGAAATCGAAATGAAAGAACGAAGAAGAAGAAAGAACGAAAAAGAAGAAGAAGAAATAACAAAGAAGAAGAAGAAGAAGAAGAAGAAGAAGAAGAACGAGAAGGAGAAGGAGAAGGAGAAGGAGAAGAAGAAGAAGGCAAAGAAGAAGAAGGAGGAGGAGGAGATTACCTGAATTGCCAGTTCGAAATCTCTAATATTCCGGTGAAATCGAATAAGAAGAGATGGTTTGAAGAAAATCGAAGGGTTAGGATTTTCCGAGCTAGGCACCTCTGGAAAGTCACAGCTTTTAGGGTTTCAAGGGAAAAGACGCGAGGAAGGGAAATTGGATTTTAAAAGAATTTCTAGCAGTGGTTTTAAAAATGGCCGCCATACACCGATTTCTTGTAATAAACAGCAGCAGTTTTGGCAAAATCGTCGCTAAAAGGTTTACCGCTTTTCTTTTTGAGGTAATTTTCATAACCGTCATTATAAAACCGCCGTAAAATACTATTTTTCCTGTAATGTCTTTATCCACCAAAACTAGCTTTATTATATTGACAATTCATTTTTCTTATTGAATTTCGCTACATTACTTTTTCTGAGAATCAAGGCATTGAGAAACTGTTAACTTTAAAAAATCTCTAGTTCTTTCATGGTAGTAGACATTTTGAGGATAAAAAAGTATAATATGCGTTTTACTATATGATATTGATGTGATTGTCAAAATCAAGTTTCTACATTATTTATAAGAAGCTGGTTGCAACCATTAATCATCTAAAATTTAACATGTGAATGTATATTAATTGAGAATATAGGTTAATTTTAGGCTCTTCATTAATATTGATGTATACTTTGAATCAAATGCTCATTTACCTTATTTAAAACTAAATTTCAAAGAAGGGTATTTTCAGATTTCAAATATTTTTCTAAATTAAGGTGCTTTTTAAGATGTTATAGATTATATATATATATATAAACTGTTACTTTTTTCTGCCAATTATAGTCGAATTAAACACATTTAATAAGGTGGCTTTTATTATTTTTTAAATGCTTTTTTTACCTTCACTCTCTCACCCACTCTATATCTCACACACTCTCTCTCACTATCTCCTTCCCTCTTTTATTATCATAATAATATCGTATTATTAAACTACTTCATCGTTGATTTATGAAATTACATATTATTTTATATTTTTATCATAAAAAATATTTCATATTTTTAAGTAAACAATATATTCTATAATATTAATAAATACATTTAATTATTATATAAAATGTGAATATCATATAAATATGTGAAAAAAGAGTCTAACTAAAGAGGAGAAATAGAGTGAGATTTTCTTACTATTTGTTCAGCCGAGTCTCAGTGATCAGTACCGTATTAGTTAATACAGTGATACGAGTACTATATAGTCTGATCGTATTAGCTAATTCAGACAGACTGTTAAGTCAAACATATGACAATGTTAAAATGATATTGTCCAGTCTTTTAGTACTGTCCAATACTAGCAGCCAAACAATGGCTTATTTTTCTTGTTCTATCTCTCTCACTTTCACACATTTATTCTCTTAATCTCTCTATCACCATATATTTCTTCCCTATTCTCACTATTTTTTCCTCTCTCTCCCTCTTGCTCTAGAAAAATATAGATCATGAGGCTCAGGGCGGCTCTGCTGGTCGGCGCGGCGCATGAGCGTTGGAAGCGTGGAGGCGCGTGGCCTTTTAAAGAAATAAAATTTTAATAAAAATGAATTTTATAATAGAACAAAACTTGCACAACGCCACGATAACCAAATAAATTTTTTTATTGAAAACTCTTTTTCAGTCATTCATGATCCATTATATATTTATAAGTTAAATCTACAATATATAATGTTATGAATCATATACATCTTGTAGTTTATATCAAGTGTCCTTGCAAAAATTGATCGATCCCTCGTTCTCATGAAATCGTCCCAACGATCAGTAGACTCCAAGACCCACATCAAAATCTTCCAAGTTAATCCTCAATGCACTAGGACGTGTGTGGGCACATAGAATATTACACGATACTTTTTTCGTCTCTAGATATTCTCAACACATGAGATCTAGAGATTTACTGAGAATGATTTTTGTGAAACGATTCTTTAAAATAACGTGATGATTATTCTTATAGAGATTTGATTAACGTTTAATCGCAGAAGAAAATCTCAATTCAACTCTTGATTGATGAATTGATGATCTGATCAACTGATTCTCTACTCTTCTTTCAACAATCAAGGCCATTAGAATAATATCTGTATATACTCTAGATAATGACATATCATATTTTTAGGGATAAACTGAAATAATATTTAATTATAAAATTATCAATTGCAGTGTGTGGCACTCCAGTGTGCCGTGAGTTAGCACAGTGCCTCACGACACCACTGTAGTGCCATGTGGCACTACAATGTTGCACACTTATTACTGTAGTGCCGTGTGGCACCACGATAGTCCATGTCAATTCTTGATATCCTATCAATGATTGACACGTGATAATTACTATGAATTAAATATTTATTTTAATCATATAATTATCTAGATATCAGTTAATTCAAAATTAACATATCTCATTAGCCTTATCAACTAACTTATCTATTATTCCACAAATAACATATTTAGTTAATTTAAATTATTATCTAATAATAATTTAATCATCTAATTTCATAAATTAAATATTCTCTCTGATTTATCGATAATTATATATATATAATTTCTAAAAATTATATATAAATATATAAATAATTCAATTAATTAATCACACATAATTATGTGTTTGACCTAGAATAAAAATTTCTCTTGCAAGCGAGTCATTTTCTAATATCCTGAAATATTCACATCCTAGACAACATAGTATAAATGTGACTTAGGGACCATGTACCTATAATCCTAAGCTCCAATAAATCATATTATTGATTAAACTTTTTAATTAAATAATCTTATTTATTAATTCAATTATTACTCCACTATAAATATAAATATGGAACTCTTAGAGATTATAGAATGTATTTACAGAGTATTCTCATGTAGTCCACTGATATAATCATTTCATGTAGTTCTGTCATTCGATTATTGGTTCGTAAATTAGAACTGGTCAAAATTATCATTTTACCCTTCTAATTAGCTCTTGCTCCTTAAGTACCATTAATCCACTAGTGAATGACTAATTTATAATATTATTATAAATTTGAGTTCAATAACCATTCAGTTCTAGAACTAATACTTAAGAGAACCAATATATGATCCATTAGTAGGAAAACTTAGATTTCAAATCTTGTAAGATTATGTCTCCAGCCATCTACATCACTGAATCTCCAAAATAAAATCAGTAGCATGATTAACAAACAGACCTTACCGAGTGAATCAAAAGATCCAATAGACATGCATAGAAGTTTGACTACTCATGATTCAGACTGGTCTACATATAATCATCGAATTGATGTGTATTAAATTTTTATGATAAACGGCACGTCTATCATATATAATCTTAATATATAAAGTACATTAGCTAAGATATCTATCCACATCAATGAACCGGATCTAGATCACATGCATTCATAACGCTTAGTGGACTGTACTAGCAACCATTCATTAAAGATTTTATATTTTAATATATTACTGACAATATTATTCATTATCTATGATCTTAATCCTCTCGCACTAATGCAAGATCATAATCTCATTAATAATTATGAAATTTTCAGATATTTATATAAATTATTCAATAATAATTTAAAATAATAATTATAAGAAAAATATAATGATCTTTAAATTTCATATCAAAATGTCAATATACATAATTTGAGTGCATAACCCCCAACAAACTCAACATTTAGTGGAGCCTTAGGCAAAATTTTTGAAAGAGGCCTATTCATAAGTGAAAATTTTATTGGAAAAACTTTCATGTTAAAATACTAATTTTAAGTTAATATTTCTTATTATTTCAGCAAATGATCTTCCATTTCATGATACATTAATAGAATTAGATTATTTAGAGTAGGGATATATTATTTTTTATTAAAAAACTTTGAATAGAAAGTTAATAATTCACAACGGTGTGTATCTATTTTCTACAATATATATTTTTTATATTAAAATAATTCACTATTCTCAATCTATGTAAGATTTATAGTTCAGGTAATACAATGCAAATAAGACATATAATGTAATACCTAAATATTACAATATAAAGAGGTTGAAAATTGAAAACTCACAAAATAAAGTATAAACTCGTAATATAAATTAATAACTGAATTCGTTAATTGGTAATTAAAGACTTAATTTGCCAGTTCTTCTTTAGTCTAGAATATTGTAATAACCTATTACACAAATTCTCTTGAATTACAGGTGTAAAATTGTCTTATAAAGAGTCTTTCTATATTTTTTTGGCCAAGAAAAACTATACAGGATACATGGAGATTCTATTTTTAAAAGAAAACAAAAAGGGAGATAAACAATTATTAAATGATTCAATATCTCATGGCCAATGGGCAAAGCATTAGGCCTAACGTTGTTGAAGTTGAAGCATTGTCTTCGTATCTAGCAACAGGACACGCGATATACTATATAATCTTACAGTCATAGGAAAAATGAAAAAAAAAAAGAACAATGAAGCAAAAATTGAAAATGGTCCCTAGGCGATGGCCTATCTTGCCTACTTATCCAGCCGACGCTTACGAGGTTTCGATCATTTTTCATCAGTTTGGGTTCGTCTGACGTTACTCAAAGCGAAAACCACCATGCCGTCTTTCGTAGGTCTCGAATTTAGTTTTCATGGTGTAGTTTACACCAATTTTGTTTTCAAATTTGGTTTTTAAATTTGATGGGTCTCAAGTTCAGTGGGTAAATTTATGAGGAGGAGGAAATATAACTTTACCTTTCCCTATATTGAATTCTACTTTATTCCAGTTCTCCAAACTTGGATAGCCTTTTTTCATAATGGATTCAATTAATATTGGCCCTCTTTGCATTTGTACATATTTTACCCCTTTCTTAGGAGTTTTTTTTACCCTTTCTTAGTTGTTTCTCTTGTTTTAAGAGCTGTTTCTCTCTTGCTTCATCATCTCTCTATTTTTTTCGCTCTAAAATGTAAAATCATACCTTTATTTTTATTATTTTGTATTCATACTATTTTCAATGGTTTTTTGAAATCAGTACTCACATTGAATGTGAACTGGGAAGTAGATTGTTCTGTACATCTATCGTTAATAGTTTATTTATCCAATGTCTATACTATTATTACTTGTCCACTGAATTCTTCGAGATGTGGACTCAGTATTTGTAATGTTAATAATTTACATAGTTTATGACGTTATGGGAATAAATTAATTACAAGCACATAATATCTTTTATATATATATATATGTTGAAGTTATGAATATATATATATACACACGTCATAATTAATTTACTGTACAGTAAGTAAATTTCTTAAAATCAATGGACATACCCAAAAAGTTGGCTATGTTAAGAAAGTACTTATATAGTGTATATAAGTGAGTATATTCACGTGATGTAATTAAATTAATACGTAGTATAATTAAATTAGTTATTTCCATCAAGTGTGTCTACTTCAAAATGTGTTAAAAATGAATATACATATTTGTTTTACTTTATTGAAAAATATTTTTCTTTATTAAAAAAATTCAATAAAAAAGTAGGTGCACGTCAGTGTACCGTGATGTGATAGAGCACTATGATGTGACATTACACTGTGACTAGGCATTGCACACGCTAGTGCAAAGTGCACATGTTGTTTTATTAATTTTTTTATGTTAAGGACGTCGATGTGGATGCCTTTCACGATGCACGTGTTTGCATAAAAAACAACGCCATAACATTATTTTTTTTTCAAAAAGCATGTCTCCATGATTTTTTGGGAGAACAATACGGTAAATTCATTTTTAAATGAGAAACACCGACCATATTTGCTAAAAATATATAGTTGACTGTTGAGCTACATAAATGACCCAAAATGATCATTTATGTAGTTCTCTCTTGTATCTTTTACTTTTGGCAAATTAAGCTCTACTAACCTCTAAAAGCTGCTATTTAGGTTTTGGCAAGTGACTCTACTACAGAAATAATGAGCAAAAATAGCTCAATAACTAATATCATATACTGACTGAAATAATAAATAGTTTAGTAACTCTACAATTAACTTTAAAATTTTCTAAACAAAAATGGTCATTATTCCATATAATGAATACAATGTTCATTCTTGCATGTCATGCACTAATTTTTCAGTTTCAATTTTGTATAAACTTTTCAAAACCAACGGTTTGATCCTTAAGCTTTTATATTTAAGAACAAATGATCTAAAATTAATTTTCTATTACAATTACTAATGGAAATAAATATGTAACATGCAGATGTCAATGTGTTAAAAGATATCACATCTTGTGTCATTTTTGAGGGATTGTCATTTTTCACCCAAGAGTCTCATGTCTTGATCAACCTCTCTCTTTCTCTTTAACAAATTTTTGTTTCTAGTTTACGATGACTGAGATGATGAATATGCACTAAAAATGGAAATTTAAGACTAAAGTATTAATTTTGAAAGGTTTGAAACTAAAATGCAATAATCCTAATGTTATGGGTTTGATGCTATTTACTAGTGATTTTTTATTTTCAATAATTTTTTGAAACTCTGACTTTTCAACGTTTAATGTATGTATATAATAAAATTGATAAAAGCTTGCGTAAAGATTACTACACAAATGTTAACCATTCAGCATTATCTTCAAGTTCAAGGTCTTTATAAATAATGTATACTACACATGGCGAGAGAGACGATATAAAGAGAGATCAACTTTCATCTTATGTGACATTTTCAATTGGAGGGAAAATATATATTTTGACTTACAATAATACTATGACTCCAAACTTAATTTTTGTGAATTACTTTTCTCAATCAGGCATCTGAATAATTTAGAATGTTAGAATTGACTTGTTTGTTAGCCTGAAAATACAAATTTTTATGTCATTAGTAACATATTCAATCAATGCACTCCTACATGTTAATAATGTCCCATTACAAAAACACACACACAAGTGGTTTTAAGGTTCAAAGCGCAAAAAGTACTTGATCACTTGGTTAAAACAATTAGATTTATCATTGACTAAATTGAGAATTAAGGTAAACTTCAAGAATCAAAAGTACATTCTACCTTGTTTAGTTAGGGTATGTTTTACTCCACTTAAACTTATAACTTAAATTTTTAAGTTGTAACTTATTTAAATTTAGTTTTAATTTATAAGTTAAAATGTGTTTGGCTCAACTTATTTTAATTAACTTTAAGTTATAATTTATTTTAAATTGATGTTTGGTATAATTAAATCATTTTAATTGAAATTACTTTAATATCACTCTTAATGATATAATTTGTATTTAACTCATAATTTTAATATCCATCTTTTCAAATCGTTAATCTAAACGAGAATTGATTAAATAAAAATCTCAAACGAACCAAATTGATTAAATAAAAATAACTGAACCAAATCGAACCAATATAATCAGTTGAATGAAAACTGATTCATCAACGCCTAGTTTACATGCGCAGTTTTACCTAATAAAATTATGTTGATCCAAGCTATAAAGTCAAAGCATATATCAAATCAAAGCATCAACAGTTATGTATGTGATTGTGGTGGTTTTCTGGCATCATATTGTTCTAGTTAAACTTAAAATACTGGATGATTATAATTGAAGAATATTCATGATGTATGCAATGTTACACATTATAGAACAATTTACTAATCATAAATTGATGTACAAAAATACATGAATCCATCTCCTGTGCAGTTCAGTTGCTTTCAAGTGGATCTTGGTTCATTTAATAAAAATACATGAGCCGAGTTGATTCAGTTCGGTTACTTCGGTTCACGGTTACCTACACACCCCTACTCATTTTATAGACTTGTCTTGAAGAAAAAAAGTAGGTTCATGTAGTTTTTCAAAAAGATGAGGTTAAGTTTGGAGATGCGAAGAAATTAAAAGAATTTTAAGCTAAAAAGCTAGATTAATTTAATTTAAAGCCTATTAGTTTTTAACTTAAATAAGCTGCAAGCTTATTTTAATAAGATGTATCAAATATATTCTTAAAAATAAACTATTTAATTATTTAAGCTATAAGTCATATAAGTTATAACTTATAAGTTGTGCCAAAAACAACTTTATCATCACTTAATCGCAAAGAAATGCGACCATTTGAAGTAGCAAACATAAATTTGTTCTCCTCACGTGAGAGTGGAAGTCTCTTAGGGTTAGACTTTTTCTGCCTGTGTGGGGGGTTTTGTTTCGTTCTCTCATGTTCGTCTAGGTGGTGTGTCATGGAAGAAGTAGAGCAACTGTGTAATTCCCTAGCCCTCACGGAGGAAGAAGAAGACTTAGTCCAGGTGAACGACGCGATATTACAAGACTCGGTGGACGCCAGTTATGTTTAGTCATGAGGATCCTAACAAAAAACAAATAAACAAAAATGCCATGAAGACCACTCTTCTCAAGCTTTAGAACCCTG
This sequence comes from Datisca glomerata, assembly GCA_003255025.1. NCBI lineage: Eukaryota > Viridiplantae > Streptophyta > Magnoliopsida > Cucurbitales > Datiscaceae > Datisca > Datisca glomerata. Next base: position 6,521,056 of record QANY01002976.1, on the reverse strand, counting down.
GGAAATGAGCTTCGATTAAAGAGGTTAGTGGTGAAAAGTTCGTAATTTGTTTTAAACACCATTTGGACCGAAAGAAGGTGCTCATGAATGAGCTATGGCATTTCAACAAAGCCTTGATGTTGTTGGGAGAACTTGATTCTTTTAAACAACCCTCTGAAATTGAAATATTTGGTGTTCAGTTTTAGATGCAAGTGTTTAACCTCCCGGTTGCGCGCATGACAGCAGCCGTGGCTGCCCACATAGGCAACGTTATAGGAACATTCAATGTGGACGAACACCTTGATGGCGGTTGCTGGGGTAAGTTCCTTCGCATCAGGGTGAGAATAGACTCCCGAAAACCTCTCCAGTGAGGCATGAAGCTCAAAATGCCGAGAAACCAGAAAGTATGCTGGGTTGACTTCTGGTATGAGAGACTACTGGGTTTCTGTTACTGTTGTGAATGCCTAAGCCACACGGTGAAAGACTGTGAGAAACTCATTGATGAGGGTCTCAAATGATCCAGGAAATTCCAATATGAGAAATGGCTCAGAGCCGGTGAAGATAGACAAGGAGGAATGAAGGAATCCAAGCGGGGGCTTTCGAGCTCAAGCTCAACCTCCAACCCCTGCGGAACAGATGACTCGGAAAGGAAACAGAAAGGAAATGCTTCACTGGTCCCTTGGTCAGGGCATTTGGAGGAAGGTACTATCATCTAAAAAAGGCATGACTCTCCGATGAAAGAAGTAGGAAGAGGTGGAGGTCCGGCGAATGAAAATTCTAAGGGGAATGACAAAGGAGGCGTCCGAGGTGTGGCAGGTACAGTTGGGAAAGGCAAAAGAGTTGTTACACCTGGACTAGACAAGAGCTACACGTGGCAGAAGGCTAGTGGAGCTAAAGAGGTTGAAAACCAAATAAGGCATGGAGAAGGTAGAAACGGAAAATAGAAGGGGTATGTTGATTGACACGGAAGAGGAAAGGGGGGAAGGAAAAGCTAAAATAGATGGCCAACTAGGCCGCGTGGATTAGTGGGAAGGAAAGGGGAAGGAGGCCTTGGAGAACGTGGTTAGGATGCCTGTTTCTTACAAAGGGAGAGGCCTGCATAAATGGGCCAGATTGAAATTGCGCGATGAAGCTATGAGAAAGGCTTTGGGCCAAATGGAAGAAGGGAATCAGAACATGGGCCAACAAACAAGAAAAGCAATATGTCGAGAAGAACTCTCTAAAAAAAGACTATAGATAAAAAATTGGATGATTCATTCCACGCAGCAGGTTCCGGGGATGGGACCCACTGTGCACAGTAAAAATCTTGAGTTGGAATGCTCGGGGGATGGGTAAACCCGAGCATTGCACAAAGTAGTGCAAAGCACTTTCCCAGACATTATGTTTATAGTGGAGACTAAATTTATAGAGAAAGATGTGGATGATATTAGAAGGAGGTTGGGCTACCGTAATGGGCATGCTATTGATAGAATTGGGCTTAAGGGGCGCCTCGCTCTTTTTTAGAGCAACGATGTTAATTTAATTATTCGATCCTTCTCTCTGGGCCACATCGATGGTTTTATCGTTGTAGAAGATGGTTCTCATTGGCAAATTACGTGGTTCCATGGGAACCCTCAAGAAACATTAAGACATTACTCTTGGAGTCTCCTTAGGAGATTAGGCGAGAACTTTGAGGGTCAATGGGTAGTGTGTGACGATTTCAACAAGATTTGGATTCACTCCGATAAGGTGGGGGGAATTCCCTGAAGCGAAGCCCAGATCCTTGATTTCCACAACACGATTCAGTTATGCTCCTTATTAAAAATACAGAATCGGGCTCGAAGTTTACTTGGATGAATAATAGAGAGGGGTCATATTTTATTAAGGGAAAAATAGACTAGGCTTTTATCTCAAATGGAGGGAGATCTCTCTTCCCATGGGCCTGCTCTTCAACGCTGGGATTTCTTTCCTCGGACTATCGGGCCAGGCTAAAATCCATGAGTAATTGGAGAGAAAAAGAATTCTCCATTGGTGGGGAAAAATCTTAATGAAAGCGGTTGTCCAATCTTTACCGACATATACACAATGAAAGAATTTTGGTTACCCAAATATTTTTGCAATGAGCTCAGCGAGGAGATGGCGAGATTTTGGTGGGGATCTTCTCCTCATAAAAGGAAAATGCACTGGTTAGCTTGGGAAAATTTGTGCAATCCGAAATCTAAGGGTGGCATAGGTTTCAGAACTTTGGAAGTCTTCAACCAAGCCCTTCTTGCCAAGAAAAGTTGGCGGCTAGTCCGAGACCCTAATTGCCTCCTCAACCGAGTGCTCAAAGCCAAATATTTCCCGAAGTCTGACTTTTTGGGCTGTTCCGTGAAGCAAAATTGCTTTTTTGTTTGGATGAGTATAATTTGGGGTAAAAAGCTGTTATATAAAGGTTGTAGGTGGAGGATCAAGAATGGGGAGTCCATTCGGGTTTTCAAGGATCCTTGGCTCCCTAAGACCCTTTACTTTCAAGCCTATTAACTTAGTAGTTGGATATTATCCCAACCAAAGGAAACCTGCATAGAAGACATGTTGGGGAGAATGGTGTTTGTCCGTTGTGCGGCGACGGGGATTCTAACTCTCACTATATTTTTTTGTAAGGCCATTAGCAAGGTGTGGGGGCAAGCCTCCTTATTCAGTTTGGCTTCTAAAAGTTATCGTAAGTTCCCATTCTCTTGCTTTTGCTTTAACCCTCTGTTGGAAGATTTGGAGCTAGAGGAACGCCACTATCCTTCGGAAGCAATCCATCCAAGCCTCTGACTTACTTCTTTGGGTGGAGGCTTTTCTTAGGGTGCATGCTGCATCTAATGATGTCTGTGAGGCCCCCCCTCCCCCTCGGCAAAGGGTGTTTGCGTGGACTAGACCTTGTAATGGTTGTTTGAAGCTTAATGTCGACGGGGCATCAGGTAGGAAGGGGGTTGCATTAGGTGGTATCTTTCAGGACAACCATTGTGAGTTTTTGGGAGCTTTCTCTAAACGTTTGGAAGGTACCCCTCCCCTTTTGATAGTTCAGCCTTAAGTTCCAGCATTTCCATTCTCGAAGGTCTCTCTCTAGTAAAGCACTGGAACTTAAGGCTGAACTTTGTTGAGTCAGATTCTCTTGGTGTTATTAATGCTCTTAATTCTCGTGTTGAGATTGGTTCGGAGTTAGGCCTCATTGTAGCTAATTGTAAGGATGTTTTTCCTTTTGATTGTATTCCTTCCTTCTCCCATATTACTAGGGATTGTAACGACGCAACGCATAGGCTTGCCAAATTTGGTTTATCTGTCATGGATTCTATTGTGTGAAGGGAGCCGGCACCCCTTTTGTTGCTGATATTTTATTTTCGGAGTAGTGTTGTTTGGCTTTTTGTCCAGTTTCAAAAAAAAAAAAGTAGCAAACATAGTTTTGGTATATTTCTATTTCAACAAAATGTGGTATATTTCAAAATTTCAATTTTAGTTGGGATTTCACCTCTTTCTCATTTATTTTTATACTAAAATTTTATTAATATTTTTTAAATTGTTTGTAAAAATTAAATATTCTAATATATTATGTGAAAATCTTGTAAAGTTAAATTTTGAGATTTTTTATAAACCAAAAACTTATTTTTAGGTAAATAATATGTTACTCCCTAAATTTATGAAATTAGATGCTATACAATATTTATGCTGTATTAAAAGGGTTTGAGCGAGAGAAACTTTTGATTCCCTTTCACTCCTTAAAGTCTCTTAAAACGTAGTACAAATTAGAGATTTCACGTCTTTTTTCATTTAATTCGTATCATGAAATTTGTTTAGTAATTTCTTTTTAATAGTTTGTCAAATAAATATTCTATAATATATGTGATTAAAAATATGAATATTTGTAAACAATTTAGAGATATAAATTAATATATTTTTTAATAAGAGCATCTATCTTTTAATATGATACAATCACTTTTTAAGAATATGTTAAATTATTGAAACAAGATTATTTTGGATACTATTGAAAGAGCAAAGCTATATACATGGCAAAAAAGAGAGCAATGCTATACAGTACGATCTCAACATTATAAACTAGGAGTGTGCGTGGTTGGTTCGGACTAGTTTTAGCATAAAATTTTAACCGAACTGAAATTCATGATCTTGTCATTGTGAGGACCGACTGGCCAATTATATGCATATAAATCTAACCGACCATTCCGTGAAACAATTAGTTGATTCGGCCAGGTTTTACGGTCTACCAAGATTTTTATTTTTATTTTTCAAGAGGTCTATCAATGAATTTAATCATACATATTTAAAAAAAATTATAAGTTTTTCGTGCATTACAATGAAAACTCACAATTTAAACTACAACATGTAAACTAAACATTAAAGAGAGATGTGAGAAATGAAAAATGAGAGATATATATGAGGTATGATAAACGATCGGTCTGGTTGGTTCAGTGCAAAATGTAGGAAATTTTAAACCGAAATAAAAGTTTGATTTTTCAAAATTTAAGACCAAACCGACCACATTTAGCTAAAAGCCCGACCAAACTAATCATTTTCAGTTCTTTCCGATTCAATTTGATCAGTTTGACTGGTCTTTGCACACCCTCTAAGAAACATACTGGCATAGTTATTTCTATTACTATTTTATTTAAGTTATGTTATAACAATTTTTAAATATGATATATAACTATTCACTAGTTTATATTGAAAAACTACCAAAAATTTATTTGGATATCAATATATTTTTATAATAAACAACATTGTTTCCGTTGTTTTCACTTTTTTTGAAAATTTGTTTTTAAATCACCGATCAGATGGTAAAAAGATAAAACGATAAAATTTGTTTTTAAATCATCGATCAGATGGTAAAAAGATAAAACGATAGTTTCCACGTTTAATTCATTGAACCTATTTAATATAAAAGAAAATTAGTCAAGATTATAAAAAATGATGTAGAAAAGTATAAAAGAATTTAAAAGTCTTATTAAATTCCTCTTATAAAAAATGTAATATGGTTCAGCTGTAAACAATACCTCACTATATAACATGATTATATATTTAAAAATATAATATAATATATATCTCAAATTAGGCAGACAAAATCACCGCTAGTTTCTATATCTTCAAGATCAGCATCTAAATCATCAAGATCCATGCTGCTGCTTCCAAGGAGAGGCCCCCCACCAACCTTGGGTATCTCTACTGTTTTCCTAGCTTCTTGTATTATAGAAATCACTTCTTCAATAGTTTGTGATGGGTCGTTTATCTCATTGCTCTGCCAGCTTCCTCCTTCCGCCATCTCTATCGGCAAATTTCTCAAGAACCATGGATGGCTTTTAATTTCCGGTATCGTTATTCTCTGCTTCACAAACAACCAGAAACCATGAAAATAATATCTTAAACGGAAATATTGCATTATCAGCTTCAATTAATCAGGTCAAGGTGGTTAACCATACTTATATTATATATGTAATTCATTCACATACTCATCTCGTCACATATAAACGTGGTTTTTACCTTTTGTGGGTCAGCGATGAATATTCGAGACAGAAGTTGTTTGCATTCGATGGAAACTCGAACATAATCTGGGATGGAATAGTGGACACTAAGTATCCGCTGCCAAAGGTTTTAAACATGTTATTAGTTGTACTTCTACACATGAATATATAGATTGTTTACGTATATTCGAGGGTAATATACTCACACCAATTGTTTTGCGGAAGTTCCTCGGATCTTCAGGATCTTCAAAGGGATAAGCTCCGACTAGCATCACGTACAACGTTACCCCACATGACCAAACATCTGCAATCTATTCAAAATAGCATTGCTCTAAAACAAGATCCTTTGCTACTGAAATGACGAAAAATGGGATATACCTTTCCATCGTATTCTTTTTTCGATAGTACTTCAGGTGCAATATAGGCCGGTGTTCCCACAGTAGATTTCGGTTGAGAATGAAGAACAGCTGACTACAAGCAACGAAAATAAACAGATAGTTCTTAAGCTTTAGATCTAATTGTGAATTCGTATCTACAAGTTTCCGAATAATATTTACTACCTTCGAGTACCCGAAGTCGCATATTTTCACTCGTGGCGCCGTGCTACCATCTAAAAGTGTATTTTCAAGCTTAAGATCTCTATGACAGATTAGCTATACCAAAGAAAATCTTTAAATTAGATCATTAACAGAGAAGACAAACGAAAAAGAATGAGAATTTGTAATTGAATAGACTAATAATCTACATACCATTGAATGACAGTAACTAACACCTGATATGAGTTGCTGAAAGAAAAACCTTGCCTGAACAAAACATGAATAAATTTTAAAAATCATTAACGCATTAGAAAATAATTGAAAAACCTTTAATTTTACCTCGTCCTCACTAAATCTACCAGCATTACATATTCTCTCAAAGAGTTCTCCCCCAGCAGCATACTCCATTACTATGGCTAGATGAGTTGGTGTTAGTTGAACCTGCAAGCAGTAGTTCTCCAAAGCCTTATAGCAAGTCCTTTCAATAAAAAATCCGATCCTCAAGCAATCCACTAATTCACACAAAGAGTATAACCAGCGCCATAGTTTTGGGAGATTTTTCAGTAATTCTGGAATACAGAATCTTTAGTGCACATTCATATCATTGGATGTCTACTAAGAGTAAAAATATTATATTTTAAATCACATTGCACTACTGAGTTTTTGATATTTTAGTACTACTGGAAAGTTTTTGCACAATTAATTGTTCCCTTACCCGGCAGTAATAAAATTAACAGAGACAAAGGGGACTAACAAGAACTAATTCAAACTGCAATTAATTCTTTCACGTCAGATCAATTAAGTCCTCAATCCTAGTAGCCCTTTCGATATATGACCAAAATCTTTCAGAGAAAATCATCTCTTCTCATGTTTTTTTATTAGAACAGAGACGATAGCTAGCATAGTTGATTGAAAACAAACCTCTTTGAATCTGACGATATTGGGATGTTTCAATGATCTGTGGTTCATGATTTCCCTTTGAACATGCTCGTCAATCTACAGAAATCCCAAGAGGAAAAAAAAGTCAATCAGAAGAAAACCCAAATTCAGATAAAGAAAAATGTAGTGACCCAGAAAAGAAAACAATGTAATCTCTCAATTTGCACAAAAGTTAAAAACAAATCAAAGAAGAGAAATAGAAGAAGCAGACCTTAAGTCCTCTCTCAATAAACTTAACAGCAAAAAGCTCCTTGGTCCACTTGTCTCTAACAAGCTTAGCAACCCCAAAATTGCCAGACCCAATATCTTTCACAATCTCATACCTCTCCATGTTCTCAAACTAAAAACAAACCCAAAAAATTCACTTCTATCTCTCCCTTCCCAGATTTCTAACCCCTCTCTTTCCCTCTCTTTCAGTCTCTCTGGTCTTTCTTTTTACCAAGTGTAAACGGGTTGCTGAAAAGAAGACGCGTAAAAACAAAAGAAAGACATTTCCCAAGAGCCACGCCACGCAGCTTTAAATTTTACAGGGTCATGGGGATTTGGGCCCTTGTGGATATTAGTGAGGCAGAAGAGAAGAAGAGAAGTGAAGCCATGTAGGAGGGTACAGAAATTCTTTGTACCTACCGGGTGCGGGGAAAGATTAGCCACACAGACATTTGTCGATGACGACCGAAGGCTGCCAGCCGAACTTTAAACCGCAACGTGCAATTAACTGTTTGGGCCCACTATATTAGTGCACCTCATTTACACGATTTGGATTTTTTGGCTAAACAAAAGTGAGTAATGACCGTTGATTTAGATCATAACAGTTCACATTAATTTCGAAAAGGAAAACTTTTTCACTTTATTTTTTTATGAGTAATGATCTAATTCGTCGGACCATATGATATGATGATCCAAATCTCAATTACACAAGCGTACCAATTGGGCAGTCAATCACATGGTACCCTAAGTCAATGCTTGTGTTTTTCTTTCCTGTATTTAGAAGGAGATATTATTTTGGCTGACTAAATTACATGAAAAAAAAGTTATTTGGCTAAATCAAATTATTTGGTGGATAATATTTCATATGGTTTATACCATTTTTAAAAGGGTAAATTGAACTTTGATTCCTAATTTCATCATTGTAGATCTAATTTTATCAATCAAGTTCTCAAATCATGTATAACGTCAAAGTCAAGTTCTTGCACTAAGCTCAAACCTTATATCATTTGTGTATTCAATCACATGAACGTTTTTAATTAATAATATGTGCTTCACATATTAGATATCATGATATTAAAATATCTATGTTTGCGGCTAACTGATCGACCATAATATAAAACTTTAGATGTATTGAATATTTTTTTGGAAAATTACATTTACAGCATCCAAAATTTAAGAATTGATATCAATTTGAATGACTAAAAATATATTTTTCCATCTAGATGATTTTCACATTGGATATTCGAGAGGCAAATGCGAATGTAAATTTATTTTCTTTGTCAAAATGTGCATCTATTTTTTCTTTGTCAAGTATACATTATAATTAAGAAAAATATTACAATGACTCGAACACTTTCTTTTGAGAAATAAACAGAGATGCTTATCATCATTAGGCTAACCTCACTTTGCCAGATGTGTGTTTAGCTAGACATGTAAAGCTTTTCACCATGATCACCTAATAAAATTAATTTTACGTGTGAGTGTGACATCCTCACTGGACAATTCAATTTATTAGTGTGCATATATGTACCATAAAGGTGTGTGCGAGTGTTGACTACAAGTATGTTGTCACATTAAAAAATACTATTTTAGTAAAATTAGTTTATATTCGTCTTTGCATAAAAGCACTTGATTATACCTTTGGAACAAACTTGCTTGTAAGTAAAGCGTGTTAAGAAATACTTAAACTTATGTTTCTCGTAAAAATACATTATAATACCAAAATGTGTTCTAAATAACAACACTTTTCAAGTAACTGTGATCTATAGTAATATTTAAAAATGATTTAAAGTACTTGCAAGTAAATCACTCATAAACTCACTGAAATCTCTTACTTACTCAGGACATGTATAAAACTCGAGTTTTACAATGTAGTGTAACGAGAATAATTGTAATCCTGACTTTCTATGACCAAGAAGAAATGCATACAATTTTTATTTCCGACAAAAAGAACCATTTTCCTTTTGTAATGACATCCATGTTCCACATAATTAAAGGATAATATGTTCTTTTGTTGTGCGAGAATTGTCAATTTAGTTCGTAAATCTAATTTTCTCAATCTCGTATACTTTAAAATACTGCAATTAGTTAGTCCTTTATTAAACTTCAAACCATAAATTAGGCTTTCATACGATGTCCTCGGGGGATTTCAACACATACCATTGCAGGGAATATAGATGTGTTTGTCATAATGGTGGGAGGGAGTACTTGGAGATTGACATGCTTCTATGGCAATTCGATTACTTGTCTGAGATCACAGTCTTGGGAATTGTTGAAAAGGCTCTCTTCCAGTTTTACAAGGTCGTGGCTAGTCATTGGCGACTTTAATGAGATGATGGAGAGCTCAGAGAAGTTTGGAGGCCTCCCAAAGCCCCCAGGCCAATTAGAGGAGTCCAACAGAGCCATTGAGCATTGTGAGTTGTTTGATCTGGGCTTCAGCGGGCCTAAGCTCACATGGGTTAACAATGGACAAGGAGAGAAATTCATCAAAGAGAGTCTGGATAGAGCCTTAATGATCGAATATGGAGGAACTGCTTTAAGAGTATGGGTTGAGGTGTTGGTTTTCCTTATCAGACCATAAAGTGATTATATCCCATGTTTTGGACATCCTTCCTCGGGTCCAAGGGGGAGAAAGAGGGGCGGGTCCATTTTGAGGTGATCTGGGCACATGAGGAGGATTGTGCTCAGGTGGTTAAACAAGTTTTGAAAAGTGCATCTAATCCAGTCCATTATTGATTCTACCTGGGCCAATTTGACACAATGTTCTCTTGCTCTCCACCAATGGGGAAATGAAAAGTTTGGGGATATTGCAAAGCGCTTGGACCAAAAATGGGAAGACTGGATTTGCTTAAAGACCTGGGTCATTCTAAGGAGGCCGTGGAGGAAGCTCAAGTGATTTAGTCTAAGATTATTTCTCTTGAGAACAAAGAAGAGATGTTTTGGAAGCAAAGGTCCCGTATGGATTGGCTCAAAATGGGAGATAAAAACACAAAGTTTTTTCACCCGAAGGCATTGGAGCGAAAAAGAAGGAACATCATCAAGGGGATCTTTGACAATGACAGGTTGTGGCATGAGGAGCAAGAGGATATCGCAGATATTATTAATGATTATTTTGAGAAGTTGTTCTCTTCGTATAGGCCATCGGAGGAGGAGTTACGCAGAGTCCTAGATAAGGTGGAGTCGAGGGTTTATGACAGCATGAATCAGTTTCTGGACAGTCCTTTCTCAGGTTCAAAGGTGTTCCATGCTCTTATGGGGATGCACCCACTCAAAAGCCCTACCCAGGTGATTTTTCGGTACTGTTTTTTTAGAAGTACTTGCACATTGTGTGGAACGACACTACACAACTTTGTCTGGAATTCTTAAATGGTCGTGCATGTATGAAATCTATAAACAAGACTATTATTGGTCTTATTCCTAAAGTGCAAAACCCTTTTTATGTGGATGATTTCAGACTGATTAACTTGTGTAATGTTATTTATAAACTGATTGAAAAAGTCATTGCTAATCGTCTGAAAGTGATTATCCCAAACTTAATTCCCGAGGATAAGAGTGCCTTCCTTAAAGGGCACCAAATCACTTATAACATAATGGTTGCTTTTGAAATGATTTTTGAAGGGAAGGTAGGTTTCGCGACCTTGAAACTAGACATGAGCAAAGAGTATGACAGAGTCAAATGGAGTTTCGTTAAAGGCATGATGGATAAACTGGGCTTCAACCAGAATTGGGTATCTCAAATCATCAAGTGCATCTCTTCATCCACCTAGGGTGAATACTAATCTAGATATCGACTTTCGACTATCTCTATCTGATTGAAAGTCAGAATCAGTATATCCAGTGAGGTTCAGGTCTCCACATGAATAAAAAAGCATATAATTTTTTGTTCTCCTAAGATACTTGAGAATATGCTTTACTGTAATCCAGTATTCCAAACCTGGATTCAATCGATAACGAATGATAATTCTCACTGCATAACAGATATCTGATCTCGTACACAACATAACTTACATGAGACTTCCAACTACTGAAGCATATAGAACCTTTCTCATATCATCTTCCTTGTGAGGTGTCTCAGGACATTGTTCCTTGAAGAGCACAATTCCATGTCTGGTCGGTAGTTGATCTTTCTTGAAATTCTTCATAGAAAATATTTTTAGGACCTTATCAATATAAGATACCTGAGAAATGGTCAAAAGCTTGTTCTTTCTATCCCTTAGGATTTCAATGCCCAGAACATAGTTTGCTTCTCCCAAATCTTTTATTTGGAATTTCCCAGCTAACCACTTATTACCTTTGATAGAGTTTCTACATCATTCCCAATGAGTAGAATATAATCAATATAAAGAACTACGAAAACCACTATCTTATCTTTGATGAATTTATAAACACAGGCTCCGTCAACATTTTGCTTGAATCCATAAGACTTTATAATTTCATCAAAGGTAAGATTCAAAGATCTAGATACTTGTTTTAATTCATAAATGGATTTAAGTAACTTCCATACTTTCTGATATTACCCCATTTGTACGAACCATTTTGGTTGCATCATATAGATACTTTCTTTAAGAGAGTCATTCAGAAAAGCTATATTAACGTCTATTTTCCATATCTCATAGTCAAAACTAGCGGCTATGGACAAAAAGATGCGAATGGATTTTCACATGGCCATAGGGGAGAATGTCTCTTCATAATCGACTCTGTCCCTTTGTGTATATCCCTTTGCTACTAATCGTACCTTGAAAGTCTCTACATTCTCATTTGTACCTCTTGTCTTCTTGAAAATCCATTTAACAGAATTGGAATACATAGATTCTATTTCCTGGTTCATGGCACTGCTATCTAAATTTTTTAGTTAATAGGTACTTAGAGGAAATTTAGGAATTCTAGAAATAGTTTGGACCATATTTTTCAAAAAGTTAAGTGTCTTTAATCATTTGAGTTAAATTTATTAATTTACGAAGAACAATTAAGGAATTATATGAATTAGTAGGGGCAATTTTTGTCCAATTAAGTTTCTCTCCCCTTAGCTCCATTTACATATACTAGTGTGTTTCTCACTTGCGTTTCACATGTTGATCTCATTATTGTTTATTTTGTATGTTCAATTTATTTTTTGAAGAAATATGTGAAATGTATTGTATGTCCACCTCAATTACATCCAAAAATCATGAGATGAGACTTAACTGGTTAGATCTTTGGTTTGCTTCCTAGAAGTAACTAGTTCAAAGCATGTCCATGGTCACTGAAGGATTTGTGAGACTCGCGCATAAATTGTTTATGAATGGACACGATTTTTTAGAGATCAACCTACCCTTTAAACATTGACGTACATTGGCCTTCCCAACACATACTTTTCTAATTTTTTTTGCATGTAATACAAATGCCTCTCATAAATAACGACGCACATGTAGTATGCAGATGAACATGTAAATTATTGCGTTTGAGTAATATGTATATTACATACGAGTAATACATGTGCGTAACATTATTAACTGTATTTGGATCAACTTTTTCCTACACAAATAAAAAATTCCTTAAAGAAGCCACACAACCAAACTATACGCTAAAATCAATTTAATTTTATGCATTTTTTAGTTTTATGGGAGAAAGTTATTTTATTGGCTTCTTCTTAGTCGTCAAAGTTGAAATTTTTTAAGGATACCCCCTGGTCTTCTTTTTCTGACAATTGGAATTTGTCATGGTTGTAATTTTGTGTAATTTTGGAATTTCAGTGTTATTTGCTTTGTCCTTGTTCTGTTCAGTATTTCAGTTTTTGGTGGATTACTCATCCTCCAAATCCTGTTCTTGTACTCTTTTTATTATTAATATAACTTTTTTGTTTCCTATTAAAAAAAATATAGTCGGAGTTGATTAAGCATAAAGGAAATTCAGGGACATACAACTATTTTTAATAAAATCACAACACATTATCTTTTAAAAATAGCTAAGGAGAAAAAATAAATAATTACATGTGGTTTAATATTAATATTATATTAAAAATAATATCAGTTAACTAAAGAAATAAATTAGTTAGTTAAAACAAAACTATAAACCAGAATTTAACAAATATAGCAGTAAACAACAAACTATGAATTGATATGTGTTTCTTATCTTCCGAAACGTCCCTTGTAATAACCCTCTTTTTTAATACATATCTTGTTTCATATAAAAAACTGGTTCCTGTTTGATATGTACTTTAAAGAAAAGAAATAGAAACTGTGCACAATGTACTGATTTTAATCCGGTGAAACTATGAATTGAAATGGTGCAGAGTCGTGAAACTTAAAAACTGAAACAGAGCAATTACGATAGAATCAGTGAAGAAAAATGTTGACAACCAACTGATGCGCAAATCAAATAGAAGAATGATCCGAACCTAGTTCGGTAACTGTTTGCTTAAGAAGAATTTTACTCCTCATAGGTACTCAAGGTATTGAATAATTGTCTTCTAGGATAGGAATGATCTTTCGTTCCTACAAAGGTAGCACTCTTACACAGTAAAGATCTTGTGTCTTGTAATCGCACACAACTGACCGAATGCAAGGGTAAGAAAATATGTTGTTGTATGTTATGCACGGTGGCAGAACGTAACAACCAAGTTTATATAGGTTGGTTCGTGGCCATTCGTCTACAATATATAAAAGGACACAATCTTGTAGAAACTTTCAATTGACAAAACTATCCTTCCATTTTTTTTAAAAAGCCAAAAATGTTCTTAAGTGCTATATGTCATTATTTTTTTGGTAGTAAAACAATTGATGATTAATACATATAATTTAATTAATTGAAATTATAAAAGTACCCACCTCTAGTCTCTGGAGCATAGCCAACGAATATGCATACTTCAGACATTGAGTCTAACTTTCCAGACTTGGATCTAAGAACGTGAGCTGGACACCCCCATATACGGAAATGATGCAAACTGGGTTTAGAGCCATTCTATAACTCTAAATGTATCTTGCATACAATCTTAGAAGGCACTATATTCAAAATGTATGTAGCCGTGTGTAATGCATATCCCCAAAATATAAGTGGTAGTGATGAGTAGCTTAACATCGACCTAACCATATCCAATAAAGTACGGTTTCTCTTTTCTGAAACACCATTTTACTGTGGCGTGCCAGGTGCTGTGAGTTGGGATATGATTCAATATTCCAGCAAGTAGTCCTTGAATTCTAAATCCAAGTATTCACCACCTCGATCTGATCGAATGGTTTTCAATTATTTACCTAATTATATTTCAGCTTCAGCTTTGAAGTCTTTAAACTTTCCAAAAGTTTCAGGCTTTCTTTGCATTAGGTAAGTATAACCATATCTTGAGTAATCGTCAATAAAAGTGAGAAAATACTCATACCCGCCTTTAGCATGTACATTGATCGGTCTATAGACATCAGTATGCACTAGCTCAAGTGGTTCATTGGCTCTTTGAACCTTTCCACAGAAAGGCCTCTTGGTCATTTTACCCTCTAGACATGAATCACAAACAGGAGGAGTTCCAACTTTTAGTTCTCTCAAAGCACCATGCTTTGTAAACCTGTTTAATCTATCTAGATTAATATGTCCCAACCTATGATGCCAAAGATATGTGTTATCATCATCATGAAAAACTTTTTGTCGTTTGTTACTTTTAGGTTTTGCTACTTTAAATAATTTAGAATTATTTAACGTGCATTTATTCCGTTTAAGCATATACAATCCATTTATAACTTTAACATGACAAATATCAAATCCATTCTTAAAAATAATACTATTTATTAATACAAGAAACTTTAAATAACCGTTCTTGCAAAAATGAAAGAGAAATCAAATTTCTTGAAAAGTCAAGAATATAATAAACATTATTCAAAATTAAATAATTATATTCAAAAAATAAACGGACTGTCCTTAATGCTTTAGCTGACATGAGAGCACCAGTGCAAACTCTCAAAATGACCTCACCATCAGTCAACTCCCTTGACGAATCAAGCATATGTAATGAAGAACATACATGGTTAGTGGCTCCTGAATCAAATATCCAGGATCAGAAATCATATTCCACTAAGCAAGCTTCAAGTACAAGTAAATCATATTCACATTTCATTTTCAGCTCGGAGATATACTTGTTATAGTTTCTCTTCCAATGACCTTCAACCCAAAAGTGGAAACATTTTCGCTTGGTCTTGTTGTCATTCTTGTTCTTCTTGAATTTCGGCGATGTCTTGGCTTTCCTTCCTCTTTTGTTCTTACTTTTATCATTATCATTGTTCTTCTTCCTTTTCTTATTCTCAACAATATTGGAAGAATGTTTTTGCTCAACAATATTTACCTCGCCCTCTTTGGACATTCTAAGGTTGAGTGACTCAAAAGTATGCAATTCATTCAATAATTAGGTCATGTTTTATTGCAACTTGTTCATAACATAGTTGGCCAAGAACGCAGAAAAAGTTGGTGTGAGTGACTCAAGTATAATTCTAACTTGAGTCCACCCATCAATGGTCACCCCATATACTTCTGCATCGTGCATCACGTTGATCATGTTCAAAACATGTTCTCGCACAAAAGTACCCTTTCTCATCTTAGTTGTCATATAACTCTTATTGGCCTCATGACGACTTTGATCAAACCGATGCCCAAACATCACCTGTAGAGATTCCATAATCTCATAGGCAGTCTCCGTGCTTACATACTTGGTTGTCAGAATATCATTCGTGCTCATAAGCATGTAGCACTTCGTCTTGTTGTTTGATATGATCCAAGCATTAATTTGTCCCTAACATTTTTAGGGGCATTAGCAGCGAGCTCCTCAAGACATCTGTCAGTAAGAACAAACTTATGGTTCTCCCAAATCAGCATTAAGTTGATATTTGATTTTCAACGTACAAAATTATCACCATTCAACTTCTCGAGAGTGAGGAAAGCATTAACATGGTTACCCATGGTTGACATAATAATGATAATTGAAATTTAAAACATACAAGATTATGTATAATTGATAAATATCTAGAATTCAAAAAAATAAACGTGATGCATGAATTCAACATAATAAACAAACAAAATTTAACATTTACTAATCACGATAAAACAACTCAATGATTAATGTGCTGCCTTAGGGTCAGTCAGATTAACCTCAGTCCGTCTATGAGACATTCTCATCCCTATTAATTAAAACTTAAAATATCACATAATTTATCTTTTAACAATAAGATATCGCTTGTTTGGTCAAGTCACAACTATCCACATGAAAGTTTAATTGTGAATTTGTGAGTGTAACCCATCATGAAAGCAGTAACAGGATTGCCCATGGTAGTTATAATATTGATAACTAAAATTTAAAACATACATGATTCAATACAAATGACAAATATCTAGAATTCGAAAAGTCAACGTGATGCATGAATGCAATTATAATAAACACATAAATTTAGCATTTACTAATCACGATAAAAAAACTCAACGATTAATATGTTGCCTTAGGGTCGGTCAGATTAACCTCAGACTATCTATGAGACATTCTCATCCTTGTTAATTAAAACTTATAATATTTCATATTTTCGCTTTTAACAATAATGTATCGCTTGTTTGGTCAAGTCACAACTATCTACATGAAAGATTAATTTTGATTTTGTGAGTGTAACTCATCATTTCAGATTCCATGACTTCATTTAGAATATGCCGCCTTAGGGTCGGTCAAAATTAAACAACATCACTTCCTCTTATCTTTTTAAGAAGTCCATTGACATGCAACCTAGGTAACATTGACATGTCAACCTTATCTGACTCACTATTTTAAGATTATGTGTTTCTATTTTAACTAATCAATTAATTCTAAATTCATCACTGGTTAAAATAATAATCCTATGAATATTTAATAATCAGTTATATCAATCTCATTGGTCTAAGTTTATTTTAACCTTCTAAAGCGTCTAAGTCATAATTAGTTGAACTTAGATTAACTAATTAAGTATATCATCAAATTTTAATAAAACTCTTTGACTAAAGTCAGTTATCCTATATGTTACTATAGCCCTTAGTGTGGTGTGATTACCAAATTTTAACTAATCAAAACCTACCAGTTTGTATGCAATTAATTTGATAAAACAATATATATAAACATATTAGAACAATCCTAATAAATCATGTTTCTACCGATGAGATGCATGATCAAATAAAACTGTGTGAGATTTTCATGTATGACATGTGATCGACTAATGCATGGACATATTATCAAACATAATAATTAAAAAGTTATTTAACAATCAAATAAAATAACAATAGATCAAGTGACTATTGGGTATTTCTAAATTACAACATTTAAAATAAAGAAATAGTATTACAAAACGGATTTCAAGAATACATATTTCTGAAATATTACCTTCTCCTCTTGATGTCCATCTTCATAATCTTCAAATTTTGAACAAAACCCTATTTAATTAGGAAAAATATTTTTCTTAATTAAAATTAATTTTTATAATTATCCATTTAAAATAGTTAACTTTGACTTAGTCAAATAAATACTTTATTTGATTTGGTTAAACTTGGGTCAAACCCAATCAACCTATTAATTTCTAATTTTCATAAAGTTAAAAATTAATAATTAGTTTTAAAATTACATTAATTTTAAAATTAAAAAATAATAATTGATAGACTTAGGGTTTTCATAAAGCTCTACAGTGATAGGATTGGTTGGTATCATGGTTTGTGCGAAACTTGCCTAAATGTGACAACAGTTGCCACCGACCACCATCACCGTCAGAACAGTAAATTCCAGCCACATTGCCGGTCAGCTTTAATCGGCGGCGCCAGCGCCAGAAATCTAATTTTCGGTGCCGGCGCTAAAATTCTAAAAGAATTCCTATTTATTTTATTTTTCCTTCGTCGTTTGTCTCGTGCGTTCTTTGTCTTTTCGTGATCGAAATAATTACAATATATATTTAAAATAAAATTACAAAAGTTCATACGCTCCAAAATGGCTTACACAAGATCTAAGGAAAAACTAAAAGAACAAATCATAACCCAATAATCAGCATATAATTAACAATCTATTATTTTTCATACATTCAAAAAACATAACCATCCATTCATTCATGCATATATCATATTATACGAATAATATAAGAAAATTCACAGAACATTTAACATATAAATATATAAAGATCGCTCTGATACCACTTGTTGATTGTCGCGGCATGTGCGCGGCGGAAGTGTGTCGCTCGAGGCCATATAAAAATTAAACTTTTAATAAAGCTCGAATATTTTAATAAAATAAAACTTGCGCAACGCCACGATAACCAAATAAAAACTTTTTATTGAAAACTCTTTTTCAATAAGTCGATATCCATTATATATTTATACATTAAATCTACAACATATAATGTTAGACATCCTTGTAGTTTATCTCAAGCATTCTTACAAAATCGATCAATCCTCCATCCACGAAACTATTTCAACGAATAGTAGACTCTGAGATCCATACCAAGATCTTCCAAGTCAATCTTTAATGCACTAGGACGTGTGTTGGTACATAGAATATTACAAGATACTTTTTCTATCTCTAGATGTACTCAACACAAGGGACCCAGAGATTTACTAAGAATGAATTTAGTGAGACGATTCTTTAAAAAATGTGATGATTATTCTTTCAGAGTTTTCATTAACTATTAATCACATATAAAAATCACTATGACAACAACTGTGTTCTCAATTCGACCTTTTTTCTTTCAAAGAACTGATAAGAAGAACACAACTAAAACCATTAGAATAATATCTATATCTTTTCTAGATAATGACATATCATATTTTTTAGGGATAAACTATAATAATATTTAATTATAAAATTACCAATTGTAGTGGGACCGACTATAATTGTGCACAACTGCAGTGTCGTGTGACACTATAGTGTTGCACCTCCACTACTGTAGTGCCACATGATATCATTATAGTCCATGTCAATCTCTGATACCTAATCAGTGATTGACATGTGGTAATTACTGTGAATTAAATATTTATATTAATAAGATAATTATCTAGATATCAGTTAATTCAAGATTAACATATCTGATTATCCCTACCAACTAACTTATCTGTTATTTCATAAATAAAAAAATTACGTTGATTCAAGTTATTATCTAATAATAATTTAATTATCTAATTTTACAAATTAGATATTCTGTCTCACTTATCGATAATTAGAGAAATAATCGATAATTATTATATATATATATATATATATATTAATTAATTAATTAATCACACATAATTATTTCATTATTATGTACTTGCCTCAAAATAAAAATTAATTTCTCATGTCCTGAAATGTTCACACTCTAGACTGCATAGTACATAGGTGACTTGAGGACCATGAACCTATAATCCTAAGCTCTAATAAATCAGATTATTAATTAATCTCTTTAATTAAATAATCTTATTTATTAATTTCATTATTGCTCCACTATAAATATGATATTGAACTCTTAGTGATTATAAAATGTATTTACAAAGTATGCTCATGTAGTCCAATAATATAATCATTTCATGTAGTTCTGTCCTCTAATTATTGGTTCGTAAATTAGAATTGGTCAAAATTACTGTTTTACCTTTATGATTACCTCTTGATCCTTAAGTACCAATTCACTAGTGAATGACTAATTTATAATCATATTATAAATTTGAGCTCAATAACCATTCAGTTTCAAAATTGACATTTAACGGAACCAATATACTACCCGTTAGGAAAGCTTGGATCCCAAATCTTATAAGATCATGTTCCCAGCCATCCATATCACTGAATCTCTAAAATAAAAACCACTAGCCTATTTTACAAACAAACCTTAACGAATGAATCAAAAGATCCAGTAGATTTGTATAAGAGTTCATGATTACTCACGATTCATACTGATCTACATATGATCATTACATTGATGTGTATTAAATTTTTATGATAAATGATACGTTAATAAATATATTAATTCACATCGGTTCTGTCATATATAATATTATTATATAAAATATCTTCACTAAGGTGTCTATCCACATCAATGATCCACATCTAGATCACATGCATTTATAATGCTTAGTGAACCGTACTAGCAACCATTCATTAAAGATTCCATACTTAAATATGTCACTGGTAATTTTATTTATTATCTATGATCTTAATCCTCTCATACTAATTCAAGATCATAGTCCCATTAATGAATATAAAATTTTCAGATATTTATATAAATTATTCAACAATAATTTAAAAGAACTATTTTAAGAAAAATGTAATTTTCATTAAATTTTGTATAAAAATGTCAATACACATGATTTGAGGACATAATCTCTAACATTATTGTCTCTGATTAGGGAAGGGCAGGAAGCGGGTATGATTGTTTGTCCAAACATTTACAGGTAAGGAACAAGTATCCCACCTTTTCTTTGCCGATGATAGTATGATTTTTTCCAAAGCTGACAGGGTTAACAGTGTGTTTATGAAGACAATCATATTAGAGTACTCGAGGGCCTCGGGGCAATTGATAAATTATAACAAATCTGTGATTGTGTTTTCCATTAATACTTGCCTTGATGTGAAACGTGAGATTGCTACCTCTCCGGGTGTTAACATTGTCCATTGTCGGGGTAAATACCTAGGCCTTCCGTCGATTGTATGGAAGGATAAGAGGAGACTATTTGACTCGGTTCTATCTAGAGTGAAAACCCTAATTGATAGTTGGAGAGAGAAGCAATTCTCAATTGGAGGAAAGGAGGTTCTCATTAAAACGAGCATTCAAGCTATTCCCACTTATTCGATGAACGATTTTTACTTGCCCGCTTCCCTTTGTAACGAATGAGCACGGATATGGCAAAGTTTTGGTGGGGATCTTCGGAACAGAATAGGGAAATCCATTGGTTAGCTTGGGAGAAAATGTGCAGTCCGAAATCTGAGGAGGGGGCCTTGGGGTTCAAATCTCTAGAACTTTTCAATCAAGCCTTTCTGGCAGAAAATCTAAAGTCTATTGATAAATCCTTTATCTCTGATTTCGTGATGCTCAAAAGTCGGTATCATCCAAATGTTTCATTCCTGGACTGTGATGTTAAAGCGCGCTGCTCTGTCCATATGAGGAGTTTGATGTGGGGTAAAGAGATTATCCATAGGGGAGCGCGTTGGAGAATTGACAATGGTCGTTCGGCAAGGGCTTTCAGTGACCCATGAATCTTCAAGCCTAATACATTTTCCGCTTCATCTCCTGAGGCAGTGATAACATTGATTTGAAAGTGGCAAATTTGATCAGTAATGGTGATTGTGACCTTAATCTCATCAGTCATCATTTTCTCCCCATCGATAGAGATATTATTTTAGCCATCCCCCTTTGTCGGGTGGTTGCAAAAGATATCCTTATCTAGCACTTTGATTGGAAATGCATCTACACGGTTAGAAATGGTTATCACGTTGCATTGAATTTGCAAGACAGAGGTTGTTCTTTGAATGGTGTCCCTCTAGAGTTATGGTGGAAAAAGATTTGGAATTTACGCATTCCATACAAGATCAAAAATCTTTTTATGGAGGGCCACTTATGATTTTATTCCAGTTGGGCTAAACTTAGCTCGTAGGAGATTAAGGAGGATAGTCATTGCCTTTTTTGTAATAGGGTGGAATCAACTTTCCATGCACTATTTTTCTATTCTATTACGGCCAAGGTTTTGGATAAGGAGAACCTCTTTTCTCTCCCTCCTAAGAGAAACTAGGCATGGCCCATGAAAGATTTTGTTGCATCTTTCTGCGAAGATTTGAGCCCAAAGATCCTAAGCAGGTTTGCCCTGGTAGGCTATTTCACTTTTTCGAAATAAGGCTGTGCACGGTAACATTCATTAGGATAGTATTGACATTTCTTCCTGGTGTGATGAATTCCAAGAGGACTTCTTGTTAGCCCTGGGCAGCTGTTCTGTGGTTCTTCCCCCTTCTGTTCATCGAAGTATATCCTGGAAAAAACCAGCCTCGGGTGGTTTGAATCTGAACGTTGAGGGATCAATTGGTAGCAATGGGTGTAGTAGTGTTGGGGTTTGTTTCAGGATGCAGTTGGTGAGGTGGTATTTATTTTTGGCGTGAACCTCTGTGGTTCCTTTCAGCCTTTAATTATTGAAGGTCTTGCCTTGAGATAGGGGTTTTCGCTGGCGCTTAAGGGAAATCTGCTGGTTAACGAAGTGAAATCAGACAGTCTTCATCTGGTTAACAGCCAGAAGTCTTGCTTGGTGGACCGCTCTTATTTTAGAGGCATTTCAGATGATTGTAGGCGTCCCCTTAAGGACTTATTCTTTCCTCGGCTTAGTCACTACCCTCACTCAGCTAATGAGGAAGCTCACTGCTTAGCTCGTTGGAGTCTCTCGATCTTGGGCAACCAGTTTTGGTCTGCAGTTACTCCTCCGTGCATTATAGATTTAGTTTGGTCTAATATCTGTAGTTTGTTTTTAGCTTTACGCTAGTTTCAAAAAAGAAAAGAAACGTTCCTTCTCATTTCAGTAACACAAATTAGTAAGACACAAAATTAGTTTGGTCATCACCTTTTGATGACTTTCCTTCTGAGCAATCTTATTTTTGACCCAAAACTTATTTTCTTGCAGCATTATTCCCTCTCAGCCCAAAAGATAACAAACCTTAGGTAATTATTCTTTAGTTTTATTATTTTATATGTAAGATTCAAACTTAAATATGATTTCTTCAAAAAGACTTTAATTTATGATTTTAGATTGAAAATTTATGTGATTTTATTATAGATAATAACTTTGAACATGATTTGCAGTTGTTTTAATTTTTTTTTAGAAAAAAATATTAAAAAACTAGTCGTTATGTTGCCGATAAAATTTGATAGTAGAGAGAAACAACTTTCTTTCACTATGAAAATAATAATAAACAATTCTAAAGATATTATGCAGTTTTATAAGTCATTATTCTTACTCTTGTGAAAGTTTTGTAATTTTAAAATATTTATTTGGATAGGTTAACAGTTTCTCAAATCTCTGTTACAAATCAGAAAACTGGGAGCAAACCACTTTACTTTCATGATTTCGTTTTCAACAAAAATGACCTCTTTATGACCTAAATATTTTAGTTCGTCGTCGTCATCATTATTATTATTTAAACACACATATCTGGTTAACAGCCGGAAGTCTTGCTTGGTTACGATTTAGAGGGATACATTGATGGATCCAAACCATTTCCATCTAAATTTATTTCGACAAATGGTTCTACCTCCGTCAATCCAGAATACATTCACTGGCAAAGCCAAGACCGACTCTTGCTTCATGCAATTTTTGCCTCACTCTCTGAAACGGTAATGCCTTTAATTGCTTCAGCAAACACATCTAGTGAAGCTTGGACGCGATTGTCAAATCTTTATGCCAACAGGTCCCGCTCTCGTATTATGTATCTTAGAGAGAGACTACACAACACAAACAAAGACTCTAAATCTGTCTAAGTATCTTCAAATTCTTAAAAGCATTGTTGATGAATTGGCGTTGATCAATGCACCGTTGGATGATGATTTGATCATACATGCTTACTGGTCTCGGATCTGATTTTAAAGGCATTGCCACTGCAGTTCGTGCTAGAGACTGCACCATCTCATTTGAAGATCTTCATTACTAGTTGGTGGAGCATGAAGTGTTTCTTAAAAGAGAAGAAATTCGCAATGAATCTTCCCTGGCCAATTACACTAAATAGTGGAGGCAAAAATCAGAGTTTTAAGAATGGACAACAACGCAATAAAAATAAGTTTGGCTATCAAAATCGTGGACCCCTACCCATCAAATCAGATCCAACCAACGTGCTACCAATCACGACGTTGTTTGTCAGATTTGTGAAAAACGTGGTCATACTGCTCGTCAGTGCTTCAAATTGAAAGCTAAACTCTCTTCTCAACCAGGTGCGAATCATACCACTTTTGACAACAACACCAACTGGCTCATGGACTCGGCAGCTAGCCATCATGTGACTGCAGATCTGAACAATTTGTCACTACATCAAGGTTATGAGGGCAATGATGATGTTATAGTTGGAGATGGATCTGGGCTTGCCATCACTCATACCATTTCTACTCATCTTTCTATCTCTTCTAACAAAATTTCTCTATCAGACGTTTTGTGTGTTCCTTCAATTCAAAAGAATTTAATATCTGTTTCTAAATTTTGTAAAACTAACAATACCTCTATTGAATTTTTTCCATCTTTCTTTGTTGTGAAGGATCTCATCACGGGGGCACATCTTCTTCAAGGCCCGAATAAAGGGGATGTGTACGAGTAGCCACAAACATTGGATACATTTACAATCCATGTGCAATGGTTGGAGTTAAGGCTTCCCTTCGCAGCTGGCATAACCGTTTAGGACACCCCTCCATCAAAACTCTTCAGCACCTTATCAAGTCGAATTCCCTCCCTGTGTCATCTTCCGTACCCTTGAATCTAGTGTGCAATTTGTGTCTTTGTAATAAAAGTCATAAATTACATTTTGGAGTGTCTTTAAAGAGTCGTTGCCCTCTAGATCTAGTGTACTCAGACGTGTGGGTTCCCTCACCAGTTTCTGATATTAACGGTTTCAAATACTATGTCATTTTCGTGGATCATTTCTCCAACTCCTCCTTACACCCCACAACACAAATGGCTCTGCTGAAAGACGCCACAGACACGTTGTTGAAACTGGTCTAACATTACTCCACCAAGCTTCAATGCCATTAACCTATTGGTCATTTGCATTTCAAGCTGCGAGTTATTTAATAAACATGTTACTCACTCCACATTTAAACAAAAAATTACCATTTGGCGTTCTGTTTCATTCACCACCCAACTACACAAAACTATGAATCTTTGGTTGCTTGTGTTATCTCTGGCTTCGACCCTACACCAACAATAAACTTGAACCACGATCTCGACCTTGTGTTTTTCTTGGTTACTCAACTAGTCAAAGTTCATATAAATTTCTTGCACTACAAGAAAGTTGGGCTTTTATTGCACATAACCATCGCATTTTATACCAAAACGCTAAGAGAGGGTTCTAATTCATTTTCGAGGCTGGGGAGCAGGGGACCAAAATTAAGCGCCTAAAATTACTCTCACAACTCTCTCTCTTTTCAACCTCTCGCGCTCATAGCTCTCTCAGACTCTGCGACAAATTCAGCTCCAACCCTCAGACTCTGTGACAAATTCAATTCCAACCCTCAGACTCTGCGACAAATTAAGCTCTCTCAGCTCCAACCCTCACTCTGCGACAAAGCTCTCTCAGCTCTAACCCTCAATAGACTCTGCGACAAAGCTCTCTCTTGGTGAAGCTCAGGGATCTTATACTCAAGAATCAGCTCACTCCTTCATCTTTCTCTCGGGATCGAAGCTCTCTCTAGTGAAGCCCTCTCTCTGGTGTATCTCTCACGTATCGCCTCTTTTCAACCCTTATACACTCTCCGACGAAGCTCACGGACAACTCTCTCAACAACGAAGCTCACAAAGCTTTTCCTCGCTAGGTGAAGCTCTCTCTCAGATCTTTCTTGTATGCCTCTCTTACAACTCTATGTTTTAAATGTCTGTCATGGATTTCTCACAGCTCTCTATTTTAGATCTCTCCTGTAGCTTCCTCTGTTAACTCTATGAACTCATCGATTCCTCACTTAGTTGGAAAAGATTTCTCGAAGGTCTCTCTCTAAGCTCTCTTATTTTTATTTACCAACGCAACTTCTCCCTGTCCTAAATCATCCCTGTATCGGGTTCAGATTGAGAAAGAATGAGAGGAACAATGGGGATCTCTTTGGGTTAAGCTCATGATTATACTTTCCTCCATCTAATTTTTTTGTTGGAAAGATGAAAATTTAGAGCATTTGGTGTGTTTGATTGTGATTTCCTTTTGGAAAAGATAAAATAGAGAAACGTAACCGGCAATAGTTGGGTCTGCTAGATACTTGTTGATTACAACTCCATTTCTTGTTGGTTTTAATTGTGTTTGATTACTGGAGTATTGAGATATTACACTAGTGCTAAAACAAGTGTTACAGTCATGACTTTGTTCTACACAATGATGGTATGTCTTTTACTTTTTTTCTTTTTACTGTCTCCATAAAATGTGCATAAGCCATATGAAATTGAACATGCTATGCGACTTTGTAGAGTTCTCATGTTTTTGTTCATGTATGCTTGATTAATAGTGATTTTACATATGTTTCTTTATAAACTATCTAAATTGATCTTGGGAGTTCTGCCAGTAAAATTATAATGAGATGAACCTGGTCATATAAAAACTATATTTTTTGAAGCTTTGATATCAAATAATAAGTTCATAAATTTTTTTCGTGATGGACATTAGTAAGTTACATTTGGTTATTGGTAAATTTATGTGTTGGGTTGTTAATATATTAAAGGGTGATCACTTCATAAATTATAAGTCTCATGTTGACTGAAGTTGAGTATGAGGTTTGGGATTAATAATGTTGTATTAATCATGCAACAACTCTAAAAATAATCATGTGCTACATGTTGAATTTTATATTTTCTAGCATAAGCATTATGTTTAGATAAAATCCATCATTCAAGTTTTTAGTTTGTTAGTAAATTCTTGAAAAGCACCGAATGTATTTTTGTTTTGTTTTAATGATTGTGAGATAAGAAATGTGGATTTGTCTTCCCTAACATACCCTCATTACATAATTAGTTAAGGAAAACTCCAAGTCCTCCCCTTAATTAATTAAGGAAAAAACGTCATTCCTTAACAAAAAGTGTGTGCAGGAAAATCCACCATTCAAGTTTTTAGTTTGTTAGCAAATTCTTGAAAATCCACCAAATGTATTTCTGTTTTGTTTTAATGATTGTGAGATAAGAAATGTGGATTTGTCTTCCCTAACATACCCTCATTACATAATTAGTTAAGAAAAAACTCTAAGTCTTCCCCTTAATTAATTAAGGAAAAATCGTCATTCCTTATTGTTTCAGTTTGGCTTAATTGTAGTTTAATAAAATGTGTGCATGATTGCAAACAATAGAGACCCTCTCAAGAGCTTGTTGCAAAGGACTTGCGTGGCGTGGAGTGAAGATACTATAAAAGTGTTTTACTAGATTTTATTTGCTTATGTTATTAGTTTGATTGATTGGTAGATTTGTACGAGTGAATTTCAATATTACTTTACTCATAAAAAAGCTGGGCATGAAACTTTAATGCTCATTTAGCCAATAGTATAAAGAATGAATTATCTCTACATTTCAGTAGTCAACTTATCAGAATGTATAAAGATTGGGTGTGTTGCAACAGGTAAAAAGATTGGTTACTTTATCCAAGTTAAATGTAAAATATAATCATAAATAGATATCTTAGTAGTTGATGTTTTAATTGATAGAGCTACAAAAGAGTATCAGGAATGAGCATGGAATTTTATCAAGATAGCAGAAAGAAATGCAAATTATGCAGAGAAAATTTTATGTCTTTGTAAAGAATGTCGAAATATGTGTCATCAATGTAGTGACATGGTTTTTGAGCATTTAGTCATAAAAGGAATGGATCTAACCTATACAACTTGGTATCACCATGGAGAACAAATACATAGAGAAGATAAAATGGATGAAGTAAACAAATCATACACACACAACATGTATGAATCAACTTATGGATTTGAAGACGAACATTCTAGGGATTTTGAAGGCAGAGATGAGGATTTTATGGATAAGTTACGAGATGTTGAAACTGTTTTGTATCCAGGTTGTACCAAATACACAAAGTTATCAGCCATTGTAGTTTTGTATAGAGTTAAATCCAAGAGTGGTTAGTCTGACAAAAGCTTAACTGAACTTGTAGAAATTTTACATGATATGTTGCCGAATATGGTTTTCATCCCTTTCATAGTTTGAGCAGTACATATAGTTGTTGGCCAGTCATGTTTGTGACCTACAACTTACCACCATGGTTATGCATGAAAAGAAAAAAATATCTTCTTGACGTTGTTAATATCTGTCCCAAAATAACCAGGGAATGATATCAATGTGTATTTACAGCCTCTAGTAGAAGATCTTCAAGATTTATGGAATAATGGAGTGCACACTTTTGATGCTTTCAGTAAATCTTTTTTTTATTTGAGAGCTATTTTGATGTGGACCATCAATGATTTTCTAGCATATGAAAATCTTGCTGGATGTACTACGAAAGAAAAAAAAGCATGTCCAGTTTGTGGTGAAAACACACATTCCTACTGGTTTAAATACAGTAGTAAGTGTGCATACATGGGTAACATACGCTTTCTACCTCTATCTCATCCATTTCAAACAAAGAAAGCGTGGTTTGATGGGAACGAGGAGCATGAGAAAATTCTTAGATACATGACTGGTCGTAATGTTTCTCTCAAACTGAAAGACTATGTCAATGATTTTGGAAAATGTGGTAAAAAAAGAAAGAAAAGAGGCAAAGAAACGGATACTATATGGAAGAAAATATCAATCTTCTTTTATCTACCATATTGGGAGGTTAATATCTTTGAAACTTCTCCATTATTAGTTTCATTTTTAATAGTTTTAGATGTTGTCATCACATTTTCAGGTATTAATATTATGTCATAATCTGGACGTGATGCACATTGAGAAAAATATATGTGAAAGCATTATTGCTACTTTGCTGAATGTTAAAGGAAAATCAAAAGATGAAATCAATGCACATAAGGATCTATAACACACCGATATTAATCATGGCTTGCATCCAAAAGATGATGGATCTAGAACCGTCATTCCTCCTATCAGTACTCATTAACCAAAAAAGAGAAATAAACATTTTGTATGAAGCTTTTCGATCTAAAATTACCGGATGGTTACAGTTCTAATATTAGAAAATGCATATCAATGGAAGATTGTAAAGTCCTTGGTCTTAGATCACATGATTGCCATGTTCTCATTTAGCAGTTGTTACCTGTAGCCTTAAGGGGATTGCTTCCGAAAGGGCCCAAAGATGTAATATTCAGATTATGTGCTTTTTTCAATAGACTGTGTCAGCGTTTCATTGATAGAGAAAGAATACAAGCCATGGAAGATGAAGTAGTTGAAACATTGTGCATCTTTGAAAGGTTCTTCCCACCATCATTCTTTGATATAATGGTTCACTTAGTAATTCACTTGGGGCGAGAAGCACGTTTATGTGCTCCCGTCCATTTCCATTGGATGTATCCTTTTGAAAGGTAATCAAAACATGATTATTTAGTTTGCAATATTTTACTAAACATATAAAATACTTTAAAATGTGCATTTTTATTTTAGTTATATGAAGATATTAAAAGGATACATTCAAAATCATGCGTGACTTGAAGGGTGTATTGCAGAATGTTATCTAGCAGATGAGTGCGTGGACTTTTGTAGGGAGTTTATGGAGAAAGAAATAGGAGTACGTCGTGGAGAATGTCGCAATCAAGATTTCATTAGCCACATTATTCTTGAAGGACGTCTAATCTCAACAGGAACATCAATTATGATGAGTGATGAAATGTTAGAAAGTGCGCATCGTTATGTCTTATTCAATACGGGTGTGGTCAAACCATTCTTTGAGTAAGTAATTATAATTTTCTTAGAATATTCAACTAATTTATATTGACACGACATTGGTATCACCTATCAATATGTGTACATTTGATGTTAGGATACATTTGAGCGAGTTACAATGATCAAATAAAGATCTTGAAAGAAATCATACCTTGCTATGGAAGAGGTATACATAAAATTTTTCATCATGGATTAAGGAAAAGGTTAATTGCATGCTACAAATTGTTTTACAAATGATTGGTGAAAGTTTTACGGTATTGACAGATTAAATTTAATGTTCTCTTATAGATTCAGATGAATTCTTCTATGAGTGATGGGTTGGACATACTAAAATGGCTTGCATTTAGTCCTAGAAAATAAGCAGCATCTTATACTGGATATGTTATTAACGGACGACAGTTTCATACCAAGGAAGCAGAAAAGTCAACTCAAAATATTGTTGTCACGATTGAAGCAACAACTATGTACATATCAAGTGCTAGAGACGTGTCACAAGTTTATGATGTGGTTTCTTATTATGGAGTGATCCATGATATAAATTTTTTAGATTATTATACTTTTCAGATTCCAATCTTTAAATGTATCTGGGCAAATGTAAATAATGACATTAGGGTTGAAGATGGTTTCACCATCGTCAATCTACATCAAGGACAATCCCAATTTGCCAGGGAGCCATTCATACTAGCATTACAAGCAAAATAAATTTTTTTATTCTAGAGAGCATAAGACCTTTAATTGGTATAGTGTTTTTGGGGAACCACCTAGAGGTTTATATGATTTGGAGATGTACAAGGAGAATGACGATGATGATGAGAATTTCATGCCTCAAGAGTTGTCTTCAATACTTGAAATGAATGATGATGATAGTGATGAATGTAGTTATGTAAGACTTGATGGTGAAGACATTATTCTGGACTAAACGTCAATTTATATATAAAAATATTCTATGTATATTTTTTCAACTATCAATATATTACAATCTATTTTTTTCATACTTATATATCTTATTATATTTGGAAGTCTTGAACTTCAAGGCCTAAAAGAAGGTATATGATAACTTCTATTTCCTTTTATATAAAAATATTCTATGTATAATTGCTTTCAAATATTACATTGATGATATAAATATTATGTTTTGCTAATGCATTTTTTGTTCGTATTTAATAGGTTAATTAGTATGGCGAATCAAAAGAAAAGGCTATAACGTAAATTCTTGGAATCTGAGTCCCAATCAATTTCAAATTCTCATCCACCAAGAAAGAAATGCTCGATCTGAAACATATTATCTAGAGATAAATCTCTGGAACCTAGCATGACACATTCACAAGAAAACATGACACCACCTGCTCAGCTAGTCGTCCATGTCCAGCCGCATGATTCTCCCGCATCCAACACTCAGGGAGCTGCACTTGAACACATTTTAGTTTCACCCACTACTGACTCATATGAGCCTACACATGATTCTCATGTAGAGATCACACGAAGGAGAGGTGCAACTAAGTTGAAGACTATTACTGTCGAGGGTAATAATCAGATTAACGTAGAGATGAACATCATGGGCCAACCGATTGGTGAAGGCTCTGTTAGTTTATCATCTTTTATTGGACCTCTTGTGCGGGAAATCGTACCCATAACAATTGCAGATTGGAGAAAGGTTTCCACGGGAATGAAAGAGGTTATGTAGGAATCAATCCAGGTATGGTAATTTACTTTAAATATAGCATCGTTAATTGTTAGGCAAAAAGTACATTGTTTTTAGCATTGACATACACACTTTATTTTTTATTTTAGGCGAGATATACAATTGATGAATCATGCAAGAAAACAATAGTTTCACACATGGGAGAGTTGTGGAGGTCTTCTAAATAAAAAATTGTTACTAGCATAAGAAATGCAGCTAACGAGCAAGAAATGATGAAATTGAAGCCTGATAATGTTAGTTCAATTCAAGAGTGGAAGGCTTATGTAAAGGATAAGATAGGAGAAAAATCAAAGTTAATTTTTCATTGATTGAGTTTTAATAGTTTAATATAGTTAAATTAATACTTCAATGCCATATGTATACATTTCTCTAGGAAATAAATGCCAAATTTAAAGAGACGAAGAAAAAACAAATCCCCCAAACATGCAGCCGTATAGGATATGCGCGATTGACTGAAGATATGGTAAAATATATATTTTTATTTTTAATAGAAAGAAATTAACCATCCTTAACTTATTGAATTTGGTTCTTAATAGAAAAAAACAGTCAAACCCCTGAATTTGTTTCTGGAATCAGTTTGGACGACGACACATAAAAAAAGTGGCGAACCTACAAACTCGGCTGCTACTGAAGCTATTGTAAGTGTTTCATTATTTATCTATTTAGTGTCACACAACAAGATAATCAATGTTGCATGACATTATTGCCTTTCAGAAAAAGTTGAATGGGTTAAGTCAAGGTGCATCATCATCTGGAACACAGAATTTGGCTGACGATTGTTTATTTCAAGTTCTTGGTCCTGAGAGACATGGACAACTTAGAGCTTGTGGAAATTGGCTGACTCTTACCAAACATTCCATTTTATCTCAAAAGGATCACGCCTACACAAAGCTACGAAAAGATCATATCGAATTGAAGAACAGATTTGATCATATGCATAACCTTATGGAGCGCATAATGAAATATGTATATATAAATATGTAAATAGTGAATGGAGTTGACTTTCCCAAACAGTACAATTTCATACTCGAATATAAATTAATTTCAAGCTACACCAAAATAGACCATCAATTATAGACACGCAATCACCCTCGGTAAATTTTAAAACTTTTATTTATTTACACATGGAGCTTTACTGTTGATAATTGATGATATTCTGTTGTTAATTATAGAGTGTGAATAATAACTTGCAATTGAGAAAGTTGAATTTATTAGATTTGATTGGATCAAATGAGGTAGTTGCTGAAGGATGTTGGTCTTCAAGTGATCCAAATGACCTTGTTCATCATGTGCCTCTTGGACTTGATGCCATGAGAGTTATGTTACAATAAAACCAGAAGCTTATTTATGGAGGTCTACATCTTCAATGAAATATATTGAAGATGTAGTAGGTAGCACAGTTGCATGGCCCACTAATAAAATTATCCCATTGTAAGTACTTCTTTTCCAACTACTGTTGGTTGATACTCTGCTCGACATGATTGAAATTAGGTTGATTTGAGTTTGATTATTAGCTGCATTAATGGTGTTAATTGAGATTGGAAGAAAAATGGTGGTGGTGATTATATGTATGATGATGAAAAATGATGTTGGAGATTGAAATGCTGGGGGGGGGGTAGTCATGTGCATTGAAATGTTGGATTTGCATTTGTGTTGAATTTGTTTATGTTGGTGACTTTGAATTTTGAATATTATGTTAAACTTTTCTCATATGATGATTAGTATTGTGGGAGTTAGAAATATGGGCTGACATAAATGTTGGACAGTAATTATAACGAGTCTCTATCTTTTTGTCTTTGATAATTTTTCTTTCCTTTTTGGTTTTGATACACCTGTTTAACCATTTAGACTGTAGGAGTGGAATAAGTTGAATTATTCTGTTCTTAGTGTGATATGATTTATGATGATGTAGACTTGGGTTGTTCTGTTCTGGGCTTTGCTTTAATGCTCCCTTCTCTCTCTCTTTGTGGTTTTTTTGTTCATAAACAACATTTCCTTGGCCTTATATTTATGATGATTCTTTATTGGGTTGTCTAAATAAATTAAGTGGGGGATTCATTCCTCTGTCCTTCATTATTGTCGTAATTACATACAGTAAATATTTTAAGTATAATTTGAACAAATGAGAAGAATAGAAGCTGCTGGAAGGGAGTTATGATGTTAAACAAAAATTTCCAGCATATAAGTATTTGCAACTAGCCACCATATGTGTGGCAAATTCATTGGCTATTCTGTTTAAGAAGTTTGCTTCGAAGTTATATCATGAGTTGAAGATAATTTTAAATCTTACAAATTAGAATATTGTTTGTCATGCTTCTATTTTAATTCTTCTTATTTTTGAAATAAGAAACTCAATGGCATATTGGTCATGCTGTTGAAGGATCCAAAGTTGTTGCCTTCTAAGTTGTGTTTCCTTATTGGGTGGAGACGAAAGGGCTCATAAGAGAGGAAACATGGAAAAATAGATGGAAATTTCTAGATTTGTAATTTTAATTAGGGTAGTGTAAAGATCTATTGAGTGCGAATAACTATGTGTACTTTACGCAGAAATTTGTTTGCAATCTCATCCATGAACAATTAAGGTTTGTTTGGTAGCCTGTACTTTACAATACTAAAAGTAGGATAATACTATTTTAGTACTGTTTGACGTTTGGCAAAAATATGAAGCATGTACTAGTTAATACAGTGGGACTTTTTAGTCTTACTCATATGAGATAATTTAGTCCCCTCCTAAATTACATCGGACTAAAAAAAATAAAGTTGTTTTTTAATTTATATCTTAAAATAATTTTTTAAATGATTTTTTATTAAAATAATTTTTTTAATTTATATCTTACAGGAACTTCATTCACTAACAAAAATAATTTTTACATTTTTGAAATGTACAAAATTAGTTACTTATGACTTAATTTACCAATTTTCAAAGTCATTTACTATCTTTTTCTTACTTTTTTTCTGAATTTTTAGAGCCTCTTAATCATATGAGTGGTTCAATAATTACTTATATATTTTAAATGACTTAGTTTGTGTATTAAAAATTCATTAAAATTTTTTCTAATTTCAACGTTTATAACTATAAATTATCACTATCTTAAAGTTTACGAGTACAATTGAATTTGCATTTTTAGCCAAAAAATAGAGAATTTACATAATAGCATGAATTAGATAACTTATTTTATAGTTGAAAATGTAAAATAACAAGTTAATGAATTTCAAATAGGTTTTTGCAGATCAAATCATAACAAACAGTTTTACAATCTAGTACTATAACGTGTCAAACATTGTATAAGTGTTACAGTTTTTAACTAATACAACACCAAATATTGAAACAGTATTATTTAATCCAGTACAGTACAGTACACTACAGTTCGACAGATTTAGTACAGTACTATCCTGACTGCCAAACGAGCCCTTAGTGTTGTGAGGGCTAGAAATGTGGGTTGACATAATTTGTGGCATGATTGAAATGTTGGGGGGGTGCTAGATATGTGGATTGAAATGTTGGATTTATATTTTTGTTCTTGCATTTGTATTGGATTTGCTTATTTCATTTTTCTAACTTACTATTATATATGCATTTTCAAGGATAGAACATAAATGCATGGAAAATATGTATTTCAAGAAATAAGGTTTTATAATCTATATTACAATCTTATAGATCAACATGTTTGAATATTGACAAGCCTTTTATAGAGATAATATATATTTTTATAAATGGATATTGAATTATAACAATTATTTTTTTAATATAGGTCCATCGAGAACATAACAAACACATAGTAATTCAGGTGGTGCACGGTTCTACATAGTGATGGGGAATATGATTCCACAAGAAGACATGAAAGTTCTTTGATGAAAACTTTGGCTTGTATTTGTGATGTTACAACTCAAAATATTTGTAATATGTGATATGAACATCTTGGAATGCTTTTTTGTAGGATTTTTTGGACATTTGGTATTGTATTTGATATGGATCTTTATTAATAATTTTTTTTAATTAAATATTTTAAATTAGTGATTTAATGAATAATCTTTATATTATTTGTTTGATACATTAGCGTAAATTATTTACAGCATTTAAAATCCTATAAGAGAATATAATAACTAAAGAAGCATAATAAGGCAAATGCAGTTATGATATGGTTAGACATACAATAACGTTTCTTAAAAGCTATAGAAAGCGTCTAATTGCGATTGGTAACCCTTCTATAGCTTTTAAAAAACGCTATAGAAAAGTTAAAATAGTGTTTTTAAACGCTATAGAAAGTCTCACATTGTTGCTACGCTAATAATAGCGTTTATAAAACACTATAGAAAGTCTCACATTGTTGCTACGCTAATAATAGCGTTTATAAAATGCTATCATAGGATTTTCATAGCGTTTTTCATAATGCTATGTTTGCTAACGTTATTAAAACTCCAATCCTATGACAGCACTTCAAAACGCTATCATAACTACTTTTAATAGCGTTTAAAAACGTTATCATAGCCTTTCGATAACATTTTATAAACGTTATAGAAAGTCACCAAGCGCAATGTGACGCTTTCTATGACGTTTAAAAATGCCACTGAAAGGTTACAATATCACTTTTTAAATGCTATTAAAAGTAGTTATGATAACATTTTTTAAACGCTATCGTAGGGTTGGAGTTTTAATAATGTTGGCAACCATAGCGTTACGAAAAACGCTATGAAAATCCTATGATAGCATATTTTAGCATATTGGGTTTTTTGTTGTAGTGTTGATCTTTCCACCAACAAAATATTCATCTCGCATCATGTTCATTTTGTTGAAGATTCTTTCCCTTTGCCTCACCTAGTCAACCTCCAATAACAACCGCCGATGTAAACACTTGTCAACTTGTTCATCTTCGTTAGCATCCCTCAGTGACCCACACTTTGTCATTCCAACTTCCTCTTCCTCGAACATCATAAAAGTGCCAGCTGCTACCTCACCGAATGAAGCTCAAGTATCCAACTCAAACAATGAAGCTCAAGTATCCAACTTTGGTGGCTTGCTCTTAGGTACACCCTGTATTCCAATCTCGGGAGCTACTTCCCATTCCTCTCCTCTTACTGTTGAAACTGATAGTCACCCAACACTCCCAACATCTATTCCCCATCATACTCACCCAATGGTCACAAGGTCCCAAAATAATATTTTTAAACCCAAGCAACTTCACCATACAACCAAACATTCTTTACCTGGATCCATTTAGCCAACTAATGTTTCCTCTGCCCTATGCGATCCAAATTGGCGTGCTGCCATGGTTGAGTAATTTAATACTCTTACACGCAATGGAACATGGGAGTTAGTTCCTTCTTCTCCAAAATAAAATATAGTGGGATGTAGCTGGGTATTTCGTATCAAACAGAATTTGGATGACATTATTTGGTACAAAGCACGTCTTGTTGCTAAATGTTTTCATCAGAAGGCTGGTATTGATTACCATGATACATTCAGTCCGGTAGTCAAGCCCACTACCATTCTCATTATTATCTCTTTTGCATTGACTCGTGGATGGTGCATTCGATAATTGGATGTGAACAACACATTTCTTAATGCACTCTTAATGAAGAAGTCTATATGATACAACCTCCAGGTTTTGTTGAGTCTAATCATCCTACACATACATGCAAACTTCATAAAGCTATCTATGGACTGAAACAAGCACCTCGTGCTTGATATAATGAGCTTAAAGACTTTTTGTGTCCTTTGGGTTCATCGATATAAAATCTGATGCTTCTCTATTTGTGTACAACACAAACGATGTTGTCATCTATTTTTTGGTATATGTTGATGATCTTCTTGTAACAGGTAATAATAATCTGTTCTTGGAGCAATATTTGAAAGCACTCTCAAGCAAGTTCTCTGTAAAAGACCTTGGTGACCTACATTACTTCCTAGGAGTGGAGGTGCTTCCAACGAAAAATGGATTGCTACTAACCCAACACAAATACATTCGAGATTTACTGGAAAAATTCAAGATGGATGGGGCAAAAGAAGTTCTCACTCCTACGTCCACGTCTCTTGTACCGAATGATGAGTCTCCACCAACAGATGCCACTACCTATCGAAGTGTGGTTGGAGAGCTTCAATATCTTTCTTTAACAAGACTGGATATTTCTTTCATCGTGAATAAACTTGCTCAATTTATGCATTGTCCCACTCAACATCATTGGTCTGCCGCAAACCGCCTGCTTTGGTATCTTAAAAACACAATCAACCATGGCCTTCTTCTCAAATGAAATCAACTGCTATCATTGCACGCATTCTCAGATGTTGATTGAGCTGGTAATAGACATGATCGAACCTCTACTACTGCTTACATTGTCTATCTAGGTGCTAATGCCATAACATGGTCCTCACGCAAGAAGAAAACTGTGGCCAGATCCTCTACAGAAGCCGAGTATCGAGCAGCTGCCTCTACCACTGATGAAGTTTCTTGGATTTCTTCCCTTTTGTCAGAATTGGGTATCAATGATCTTAAATCACTAATCATTTATTGTGACAATGTTGGAGCCACCTACCTATGTGCTAACCCCGTGTTTCACTCTCGCATGAAACATATTTCTATCAACTTTCATTTCGTTCGAGATAAGGAGGCTGCAGGTCAACTACAATTCTCACACGTCTCTACTCATAATCAACTTGATGATTTACTTATTAAACCGTTATCCAAGCAACGGTTTCATCTTCTTCGATCCAAGATTGTATCTCCAATGGGAGTACCATCTTGCGGGGCATGTAAGAGATGAGAAATCGAAGCCCATAAATCAAGGCTAAATATCTACGTATATCTACATTTATATTGCGATTGATAAAAGCTTGTCCTTGTAATTGCTAGCTGGTCAATTTCTCAAATCTCTCCCTAATTATTAGTAGTTTGCTGTCAACATTCTTGCTATGTATAGCTCTTGCAACGTGTATATAATATGTTGAAGAAGGAAAAGTTGCAGCCTTAGAAGAAAATCTTCATCATAGGCAAAAAAGGGAAGCAGAACAGAGACTTTCCCAAACACAGTGGGTGTCTAACCATTTCTGGTAAAAAACGATTTCAGGCTACAAGTAGGCATCCGTTGGAATCATAGGAGATCATAGGCAACCGTTAGAATCATTTGTATATATACATCATCCCTCATTGTAAACAAACATAATTTTTCCTTCAATAAAAGATCAGAACCAGAAAGGTTCATCATCTCTGAAGCTCATCACTTTTTCAAGATCAGAACCAACATGTTCATCATTTCTACATGGTATCAGAGCAGTGATTCTGAGAACCAACACAAATGGCAGAACCATCAACCTCCGGCCAGCTTCACCACCATGACACCAACCCCAGACTAACCTCCATCCTGCTCACTGGCCACAACTATATACCGTGGGCCAGGGCGGCTCGGGTGAGCCTGAAAGGAAGAGGCAGACTGGGCTTCGTGGATGGCAGTAAGCCAAGACCGGACCGAAACTCAGAAGAATGGGACATCATGGACAGCCAGGTAATGACCTGGATAACAAATTCAATAGACCCAAAACTCAGTGAAATTTTTTGTTTTTGTGAAACAGGACAGGAACTCTGGGAAGAAATCCGGAGCAACTATTGTGAACAAAACAATTTTGCGCAAGTCTTTGAACTTAAACGAGAGATCTCCCAAGCAAAACAGGGGGACAGATCAGTACCGGAGCTAACCGGGTTTTTAAAATCTAAGTTCAAAGAACTTGAAACCTTGAGACCGATGACCACTGACCTGAAGGAACTCCAAGAACGGGCTGAGCAAGATATGGTTTACCACTTCTTGACGGCTCTCGACTCAAGCTACGAAGCATTCCGAGCTCAGATCTTGATGTCGACAGAAAAGCCAACTTTTGCCACCGTCTCAGCCATAGTTCAAAGAGAAGAAACCAGGCGACGAGTCATGAGTACCAGAGATGAAAAGGGGGAAGCACTAGCCATGGCGACCCGCGGCTTCCTCCGAAACCCTAACCCTAAGGAAGGGGGAAGACACCGCGGACAACCAGGCGAGCAGGTGAGATGCAGCCACTGCCGAAAGGAAGGACACACCCATGATCGGTGCTGGAATCTGCACCCTCACCTCCGACAGAACCAGAGAAAGTTCCAGAACGAGCGAGGGAGCTGCGCGAAGAGTGACGAGCGAGGAGGCTCCGCGAAACGCTCACCCTTTTATACCGAGGGTTTTATTGGCGCGGGTCACGGGTCAGGACCCGACCCAGACCGCAGGGCAAATAATATACATGGACCCGGTTCGGGCAGTGGGTACCGACCCGACCAAATGGAAGAAATAGACCGATCCGGATCCATTAGGGCAGACCTGTCCCCAGACAACAACGCACAGATGGCTGCACTGCTCAAACAATTCGGAGAATTTTTACGCGATACCCCAGGTTCATCTAATTGCAATACTGTCAATTATTTTTCTAAATCTGCAAACTTTTGTCACAACTTAGAACACTGGATAATAGACTCTGGTGCCTCTGACCACATGACTTATAACACAAAAAATCTACACAGTCTCACTAAATTAGAAAAACCACAACACGTGACGGTAGCCAATGGAAATAAAGTTCCAATTTTTGGCACAGGGTCAACCACACTCTTCACAAAAACCATTAACAACGTACTTTGTCTCCCCAATTTTAACTCCAATCTCCTATCCGTCAGTAAAATAACCAAAGACCTGAACTGCAATGTTACATTTTCACCTGACAAAGTAATTTTTCAGGATCGGGTCACCGGGAGGAAGATTGGTGAAGGGAAATTTAGAAACGGTCTGTACTACTTAGAAGATACCGACAAAACATGTCTGGCCACCTCCAGTACAGTACAAAAGGACAAATTACTTCATTGGAGATTCGGTCATCCCTCTGACAAAATCCTAAACAAATTACTTGGTTGTAATTCAGACTCTAGCAGTTGCTCAGTCTGCAAACTCTCAAAACAAACCAGGTTACCTTTTCCACTATCTAGTAGTACGACAAAACGATGTTTTGAATTAATCCATTCTGATGTTTGGGGGCCTGCCCCAGTTGACTCGTATAATAAATTCAAATATTTTGTTACCTTTATTGATGATTTCTCTCGCACCACCTGGTTAT
This sequence comes from Datisca glomerata, assembly GCA_003255025.1. NCBI lineage: Eukaryota > Viridiplantae > Streptophyta > Magnoliopsida > Cucurbitales > Datiscaceae > Datisca > Datisca glomerata. The sequence continues at coordinate 6,480,607 of QANY01002976.1, read as the reverse complement.
ATCTTTTAAAATCAAAAAGTGAAGTCTTCAGTCGTTTTCAAGAATTCAATAAGTTAGTCGAAACTCAATTTGAAACAACCATAAAAATCTTTAGGTCTGACAATGGAACCGAATATACTAACAACACCTTTTTTGAGTTCTTTAAACAAAACGGTATACGACATCAAACCACCTGTATCCACACCCCACAACAAAATGGTGTCTTAGAACCCAAAAACCGACACCTTCTTGAAATGACTAGGGCTCTCCTCCTCCAAAACAACGTACCCAAACGATACTGGTCAGACGCAATACTTATAGCAACATACCTTATCAATCGATTACCCAGTGTAAAATTGCATCTGAAAAGCCCTCTAGAAATTCTCAAGGGTAGGAAAATTAATCTTGATCACATACGAGTATTTGGATGTACATGCTACGTACACATTCCCAAAATTGATAAATTGGACAAAACCGTAGTCAAAACCCTATTTTTGGGGTATTCCGCTGAAAAAAAAGGGTATAAATGCTACGACCCAATAAACCATAATCTCTACATCTCACGCGATGTACAATTCTTAGAACTAGAATCCTATTACCCAAAGGACTCCGACAACCATAACCACCACAAAACACTTCCGCTACCTAACAGTATTATTTCCTCTGATATCATAAGACAGGAACAGGATAACACATCAACCACGCCTGAGACAACTACCTCAGGGGGAGCAACTGATGAGGCAGTTGTCACTGATGAAGCAGTAATCGTAAGAAGATCAACAAGGCAAACTCATCCCCAAGCAAGATTAAAAGACTACGTGTCCCATCAGGTTCTATACCCTATCCAAAATTTTCTATCTTATGATAAAATCTCTAACATCCACAGGGCATACTTGGGAAAAATTGATGAAATAGATGAGCCAAAGACCTATCAAGAAGCCCAACTCGACCCTAAATGGAGAAAGGCGATGAATGAAGAACTCCTAGACTTGGAAAAGAATGAGACTTGGGACATAATCCCACTACCCAGCGGGAAGAAACCCGTAGGATGTAAATGGGTCTACAAGACCAAATACAACAGCAACGGCACTATCGAGAGATACAAAGCCCGACTAGTTGCCAAAGGCTTTACTCAGACATATGGAGTAGATTACCAGGAGACGTTCGCTCCAGTAGCAAAAATGAACACAATCCGAGTGCTACTATCCGTTGCCACAAACCTCAACTGGGAACTATATCAAATGGATGTAAAAAACGCATTTCTCCAAGGAAATCTGGAAGAAGAAGTATATATGTCCCTACCTCCAGGACACGAGAAAGCAACACACCCATCTCTGGTATGTAGATTAAAGAAGGCTATCTACGGCCTGAAACAGTCACCAAGGGCATGGTATGGAAGATTAAGCCTATCTCTTTTAAAGATTAACTTCGTCAAAAGCACGGCGGACTCATCTATGTTTGTCAAACACACGAACAACTCCACTACCATCGTTTTAGTCTACGTAGATGACATTATCATCACCGGAAATAACCACAATGAAATATGGAGTGTTCAAAAATTTCTAAAGGGAGAGTTCGATATTAAAGATCTAGGAAAACTAAAGTACTTCCTAGGGATAGAAATAGCTCACTCGAAGAAGGGATTGTTTCTATCTCAAAGAAAATATATCTTAGACTTGTTAAAAGAAACAGGCATGATAGGGGCAAAACCTGCTAGCACACCAATGGAAACCAACATGAAAATAGGACTGAATGATAGCAAACCAATAACTGATATAGGCCAATATCAGAGATTAGTAGGAAAACTTATTTATCTAACGGTCACAAGACCAGATATCACTTTTGCAGTTAGCGTTATCAGTCAATTCATGCATGCACCCTGCACAAATCATCAGGCAGCCGCAGAAAGGATACTCAGATACCTTAAAGGAACTCCCGGCCAAGGGATATGGATGAAGAAAACCGGGGCAAACTCCGTTGCTGGATACACTGACGCTGACTGGGCAGGTAGTTACGACAGAAAATCTACAACTGGTTTTTGTGTCTTTGTAGGTGGGAACCTAGTGACCTGGAAGAGCAAGAAACAAACTGTTGTAGCAAGGTCAAGTGCGGAGGCAGAATACAGAGCCATGGCCTCCACTGCTAGCGAACTCACATGGATTAGACATCTCCTTCAAGACATGAAGGTTGAGATAAGAAAACCGATAGAGATGCACTGTGACAACCAAGCAGCACGTCATATTGCAATGAACCCCGTTTTTCATGAGAGAACCAAACATATTGAAGTGGACTGTCATTTCATAAGAGAGAAAGTACAGTTTGGAGAAATCACCATTCCTTTTGTACGTAGTGAAGACCAGCTAGCCGACATCTTCACCAAAGCCCTTGACAAAAATAACCTCCAAAGAATACTTGACAAGTTAGGTTCGATCAACCTATACGAACCCAACTTGAGGGGGAGTGTTGAAGAAGGAAAAGCTGCAGCCTCAGAAGAAAATCTTCATCATAGGCAAAAGAGGGAAGCAGAACAGAGACTTTCCCAAATACAGTGGGTGTCTAACCATTTCTGGTAAAAACGATTTCAGGCTACAAGTAGGCATCCGTTAGAATCATAGGAGATCATAGGCAACCGTTAGAATCATTTGTATATATATATCATCCCTCATTGTAAACAAACATAATTTTTCCTTCAATAAATGATCAGAACCAGAAAGGTTCATCATCACTGAAGCTCATCACTTTTCCAAGATCAGAACCAACAGGTTCATCATTTTTACAGCTCTCAATAGTGGAATTTGTAAGACAACTTTGTAATCTTTATTCTTATTATTCGATAACGGTGATAAAATAAATTTATTGTCGAAGATATCTAAAGTCTCTGGTCACGGACAAGAGTTAATGAATCTCCTTTTGTAAATCTTTATCTATGTCATAGTGATTAACTATTTGTGGATTCGTGAACTGTGTACTCTTTAATTTTCCAATGAATTTAGATAAATATTTTTACGTAAGTAGAAGTTCATTAAGAGATTTGGTTTTTCTTAAGGTAGGTTGATATGCTGGTTTTACAGGAGACTTTCCACCAACGCCATTTTCGTTTGTTGACAGAGATATGGCTAATGAATGAGACTGTTTTAGGAGAGAAACCCTTGTACAAAAACTTTTGCTTCCTTCTAATTCAAGTTGTGTAACTTGCTTGTTTAGGAGAGAAAGAGCTTTAGAAACTTCTGAAGGATAATAATTACTTAGATGGACGTCTGCGGAATTCCTTTGTCTCCTCAATAGCCCATGAAACTCACCATTATTCCAGGTTTTTGTCGCGAGATAGTCAATGAAATCATCTTCGATTGCTTTAGGCGAACTCATCATTTCAGTCAGCGATTTTCAGTGTGCAACACTACAATAAAAAAAGGCTACGATAGCGGTCAAAAAATGCTATCATAGAGTTTCGATAGCGTTTCCGCAAACGCTATGTATACTGGCATTATTAAAAGTCTGCTACCTAAAAATAGCGTTTTTTAAACGCTATTAAAAACCTACGATAGCGTTTTTAAGACGCCATCAAAAGCTTTTTATAGCGTTTTTTAAACTCTATAAACGTTTTTCATAGCGTTTTATAAATGTTGTAGTATGTCGTTTACACCATTTTATAAATGTTATCGTAGGTCTTTCATAACGTTTTATAAATGATATCGAAAGTCTTTCATAGCATTTTTTATTACTTATTATTTTTTAATATTATTAAATACTTTTTATGTCTTTTTTTATTACTTATACTTACAATTTACAATTGTACAAATATAAAAAAATAAATAAATTTTTAGAAAATATCACGAAAGTACAAAATCACATATCATTTTATTTAGTTAGTCAAAATTGTTACATACTAATTGTCTACTAGAAATCACATCTCAAAATGATAAGTACATATTGATTTTTACATAAAGCAAGCAAAAATAATTTATCCAAAAAAACTAAAATCTAGTATAAATTCACATCTAGGTACTGAAGGTGGAGGTACTCTAGGAGGTCTACTTGGTGTTTTTTCTTGGTGAGGAGGTGGTGGCGCAGGTAACTGCCTTGGTGATACTTCAGGATAAGATCAAAGTGTTGTACCAAAGCATGGATGATCCATTCAGATGAAGGAGCAAGCCTCTTATTCCAAACAGTACAATCTAAATGATCAACATCTAAGAAATGATTTATTAGATGTGTGTGTGTGAGAGAGAGAGAGAGATGAACAAACAAATGCAGATAAAATAATACATCAAAGATCAAAGCAGTTATTCAACTTAAATCAATGCTACTAGAAATCAGCAGAGAAAGATTTATCTTAATCATAACAACCAAAAGAATGTCCAAAAGAGGATAAGTCATGCTCAATGTGTATCAATGTACAACTTCTATCCAGTTAGAGAGACAAAAAAGAACGGGAAATCTTTAAAAAGATCAGAGCTATATGCGCACCTAGAAGCTACAAACTTTACATTATCCAACAAATATGTGATTCTCTAACATGAACGTTGCAACTACTAAAGTATCAAGTGCCACTTCGCTCACAACACAAAAGAACATCACAATATTTCAAGTAGCATTTAACCCAGCTAATAGGCAGTATTTTACCAATTCAAGAAAAAAGTACAAACATACATAATACACACACAAACCTGTTATAAATTCTGTTACCATTATAATTTATTGACAATATGAAGCACTTGAACATACAGTGTAAACCAGAAAGATTAAATTGCAACTATCCTAAAAATACCAGCAAGGAAGATATAATAGAGAATAAGGTTAATGTGGGATATGGGTCAATATTTCTTAGCCAGAATATCTAGAAATAATGAGAACAAAATGAAGCAGACAAAAAATAATCTTAATTTTCTGTAATTTTCACTCACCTCTGTCTCCAAGTCTAAATGATACTGAACCAAAATAGTCATGAATTCTCACTAGACCAACTCTCATATTCATTGGTTGCAGTCCCAAAGGCCATCACTCTCCCTAAAATCAAATCACTCAGAAAATTAATTCAAAAAACCTCCAACAAAACAGACAAAAGAAGATAAAGAAGAAAGAGTACTCTTCAATAAGAAATAAGAACAATGTTATAGAGAAAACCTAGACCCACGAGAGAAATTATAGGAGGAAAACAAAGAACCGCAATTGTAGCTTTAAAAAGTATGGAGTAAACAACCCCATCGACTTCTTGAGCTAGAAATAAACAAAAAATCCAGAAAAATGATAAGCATTAATTAAAGATATTAATGAAGTAATCAGAGAAAATATGTGAGCCAATAGGTGTGCAGGTAAGCGATCAAGCTTAAAACGAAGAAACCTACCTTTGTTAGACGAAAACAAAGCCACAAAAGCTTTATATCTATGATAAAAATGAAGAGCCAAGTCATTGGTAAAGAGAAAATAAGAATAATACCATAGAAGATGCATAAGTAGATGTTGATATACCTCAAAGATAGAACGAGGTAGAAACATAAACTATTGCAAACTATGTTCAACTAATTCCAGCAAAAGATAAAACTAAAATGTTAGTGGAAGTATTGAGAATATAGTTTAACAGCATATCAAGAAAATGCTTAACCAATAACTTATAATTTATAATTACATTGTACAATGCAATGGAAAAAAATCAATTAAATCAACTTTCAAGTCCAAAACTGTTAAAAATTCATAAGGTTAAAGCTGAATTTGTAATTGTAGCTTTGAAAAGTATGGAGTAAACAACCTCGTCGGCTTCTTGAGCTAGAAACAAACAAAAAAATTAGAAGAATGACAAGCATTAATTAAAGATATGATATCAGAACATAAAACAATTTGATGCGAGAAAAAATCAGAACATGAAACGATGAAGATTAACCATTTATTTTTATCTGATCCAAAAATTTGATGCTAGAAAAGTGCTAGAGAGACGCGAATCTACCAAGATTATACTAAAATTTCAGGTATGCTGATTAAGTTTTGAAAGGAAAATTAAAATAGACATTGATTCGTGGCTTATCTCTATGAATTCAATACAACCATTTCCATTTCATATAGAAACTGAGAGAGGGGGGACAGCGTGCATGTTGAGCTTTTTGAGGGTGTAGGCATGACGAACGAAACGAGTACTAGAGTCATCATCAATTTTACAACCAGCAAAGCTCAAACTCTCTTCTACCCAAAGATTGCTTCACCCATTCCTTCCATTTCATGCAAAATCTATTTGCGCTGTAATTTTTCAAATAAGAATTAATGAATAACATTTTAGTTTAGGGGAATTTTTCAAATGGAAATTCCCCTAATTTGTCTCATGCAAATAGATTTTCCATGGACAATCGGGAGTGATTCTCCTTGAACAAGAGTCAAAGAGAGGTCTTGAAATTTTTAGGGGAATTTTCATTTTGGGGGGAAGGGTAAAGCGCCAAACAAAATGAGAAAAAAATAATTGCGTTATGAAAATTTTGGTTTCTTTTGACCACTTTTTGCATTTGATTGCGTTTTCACTAAAAATGCGATAATCCAATGCTATAAGTAGAGGGTTTTCTTGTAGTGCAACTTCTGGTCTTTGCCAAAGATGAATTCTGTCTATTTTTAAATGAGGATTTCATACATATGAAAATCAATGTTGGATTCCTAAATATTTTCAGAACAACCATATTTTTTATCTTTTAAAAAACTATACCTGCAAAACCCCGTAGAAACCACGGCATCAACCCAGCTGGATTGGTAACCAAAACTCAGATAACTTTATATTCTATATTCTGTAACAAACGTACAAACCCTTATCAAAGTAACACTTAAGAGATAGCAGGTTAATTTAAGTAATTTACGCCCTATTGTTTGAGTTAGTTATGTAATTATGGTGTTCTCTTGCTACTAGTATAATATAAAGATCCAACCTTTTGATGTAACAAAAAAAATCTAATATTGTGAGTTTTACGTTTAAGAATGTGACATTGACGTCCATTGACAATTCAACATATTATTGTTTCACTAAATGTTATGCTATCTCGTAGTCATCCGTCTGAGAATTTATTCGTGGTTTACTAGCAGGAAGCTCTAGTCAAAAGCTTGTGCACTTCCGAAAATAATCGAAGAATTACATTCTGGAGATCACCCGCTGATCCAAAAAAAAATTATTGTTTCATATATGCACTTCAGTCCATAAATCTCTTTAATTCACCATGTGACACAACTAAAATTGTCACCTCCATAGTAACAAGATTAATTATAATTCTGAATTTCTTTTAAACTGACAAAATAAAAAAATTGCATTCTTAATGACCATGTCAATATTCATATTTTATAATATGGATATATTATGATTAATCTCAATCTCATGTGACGTAATCTAATATTGGATATACACCAATGGTAATCTTGCCCTACATGCATAGGAAATTTCAAATATCAAATACTAAAACGAAAAGGCTCTAGAACTACATATAACTGTAGTCATTAGGGCAAACCAATAGAAATACAGATTCACCAGTCATCTTCTCAAAGAAATTAGCCATATTTACATACTTGTGGTATATTCATACTCTGAGCAGACAGTCATCGTCATCTCCCGCAATGATTGGAGGGCCAAGGTATGGTGCTCCTGTGACAACCAGGTCATCTGGCATGTCTTTTTCCTCTAGCATTGCATAATCTGTACCAATATTAAAGCCCATCAATATGAATTGGACTATGGTTATACAATATAAAGAGAGAAATATGTCCATTGTCCTAAGTGAGAATAAAAAAACATGTCATTTTCCAATTATTCTCTTAGTAAAAGATACTAGAAAAAGAACTTTTAGATATTTCCCTGACTACTGATATATGCACGTTATAGTACATAAACGAATGAAATTAGAATATGATAAATAGCAATGACCTATTAATATGAACTTATTAAAGAAATGACAAGTTTTAAAGAGATTTTTGGAAAAAATTGTCTAGACTTAATTGTAAATAAAGTAAAAATTGTCAGTTTAAGTTACATTATTTGTACTTCATGTACCTCATTTTGTGTTTAATGCACATCTTTGATGGTACATCGTCCAACCTACAACACAAGTGAGGTACTTTGAAGGATTTAAATCTACAACCTCTTTGATATGAAAATGAGAGTTTAGTCATTTATATCAACCCATTTTATCATTCATAGAAATAATCTTAGCTACTTCTCACTCTGAAACTCAATTTAGAAATGTTGTTTATAGTTAACAAAGCAATTTTTTGTTAAAAAAAGAGCATTGATTTCCAACGTCAACGAAATTTTAACAGAGATTAATTGGTTACTAGGAAGATCAATGCAATGAGCTTAGCTGATCATATATATTAAGGTTTGGCTCAATGTGATCCTCATCATATCAACGGATTAGGATGGTCACCAACTGCAGAGATGATATTCTATCACAGCCGTCCAAAGAGATCTGGACGGATGTGATCAAATATAAATTTTTTTTTTAAACTTTTTCTTGAAATAATACACGTGATCTGAGTCGTTAAAATCTAATTAGATGATTCCAGATCACCAAACTTCAGATTCTACCAACAGAGAATACACTTCTCATATCTACATAAATTTTTCATTTATCTATGAAATAAAAAAGAAAAGAAATAATTACCTACCGGGAAGAGTAGAGATAGAGTAGTCGGAGAAGTAAGTGGAAGGCCTTCCAAAATCGTCAGAATAAGGGGGAGATAAGACATCAAGTATAGCACAAGGAGTCAGCGCCGTAAATGAGTGAATATTTCCACCACTTCTTGGAAATAACATTGTTGGTTCGCATGGGGCGCTCAATATGTTGTCAACCACTTTCCCGGCTAACCCATCTGCGTTTCATTTTCATCAAAATAATATTATTTTAATTAAAATTACTTAATATTTATCTTTGTAAGAAGAACTTGAGTAAGTGTTTTCTTATATTTTGAATATGTAATCTTTAGAGAAGTGTTGTAAATGCGACTGATTTAAAATAGTGTTTATCTAAATATAATTAGATAGAGGTGTAGTTTATATGATATATTAATTTTTTAATGAAAATATGTGATTTGAAAACTGACTTACTAAAAGTGAAAATAAGAAAACGATATTATTTTTCAAAAAGAAAATTAATTTCCAAAAATGTGTTCGATTACGTGTATTCAAATAAATTTGCAGTAGAATTATTAAAAAAAAGCATTTAAAAACATTTGTAATACTCAATTAAGATTATAATACGCGTTAGATAAACTTTTTTAGCTTATTTTTAAATTTCAAAAACCAAATTGAAACATTTAATAAACAGGGCCTAATTAATTTCTAATAAATTATATGTGTGTTTGTTTATATGTATGCAAATGTGGTGGAGAGTAATATTGAAAATTTGTGGGATAAATGTAATAATTACATGTTCGACAGCCATAAGAGTTGTCCAGTTTAACCCAGTCGTAGGCTTTAACATAAACAGAACCGTAGAGAAGTTTGCTTAACACTGTCATTCCTGGATGATCATGAAGTGGAAATACCCCTCCTGCTGGGAAGCAAAACACTCCTATCTAATCCATAACAATAAAAACCAAAAATTCCTCAAATAAATAATAATGAAAAAGTTAATTTAAGTACACATTTCAATATCTAAAAGTCTTACAAATATCATGATAATATATAAAATTAAATATGGACGTAAAACTTACCGAAAAATAATCGGATTCATGAATATGAATGTACGTTATCTCGGATACTCCTCTACCATTAATCAAGTCATTAGAGCTCGACATCGACGATCCGGGCGTGCCAAACTCGTCAACACCAACGTCTACAGCTTTAATTTTGTCTGAAAATAACATAAATTATTTAGCCAGCATTTGAAGGGAAATAAGAGAAGAGAAGAGGTATATATAATGACCTAAAATAGCTTTCAGCCATTGCAATTGTTTGAAAGTAGGAAGCTGGTCCCCTTCAGAAAAAACAGAACTGCAGGCATCATATAGCATTTGTATTTTGTTTTCCTCCATTGTTAAATCCATGGCTAGCTGCGTATGAAGTTTAAGTCTTGTAAGCCTTTATCTTAGTTCATCATAAATAGAGAAAGAAATTAAAATAGAGAGAGAGAGAGAGAATAAACTACGTCAACTAAACATGGGGCTGTTTTGACTTTTTACCTTACAGTGGGCTGCTAGTTAATTAGAGATTTTTTCTTTTATTATTTTTTATTTTAAATGCACATAGAGAAATATGAAGAATCTATTTGTATACAACCCACATGCCCTATGTTTAGATATTAAAAAATGGGCTGTCGTTGCACAGAATTGTGAATTATCATCTGCACATGGAGATAAAATCTGATAGTCCTTAAGAATATATTAGGGTTGTTTGTTTTAACGTGAAATCCTCTGTTTGATTAAGTAATTTGAATCCCTCCAAGATTAGATTCACGTATTCTTATTTTTATTTTCACTCGGGGGAATAAAGAGAATTTTTTTTGTCAAAAGGCAAAAATATATTAACAAAAAAATTACATTAATACAAGGACATACCCTAAATAGAAAAACAAAACTCAAACCCCTAAGGGTAAACCGGGAAAATAAAAAAAAAACTTAATTCCAGCTATCTAAACAAGTTTCATCAAAATTGTACCTTGTATCCTTGTTTAGGAATAAGAGTCTATCACCAACAGATCTGATAATTTTCCTAGTACTGAGAGAAGCATCTAAAATCTTACCAAGAAACACTCTCCTATCAAATTCAAACACCCTCCTGTTTTTTTTTTTCAACATATAGTTTTTGTTTATAAATATTGTGTCTTTCGATTAAATTCTGGTTTTAACTAGTGATATGAGTGTTTTTGGACATTTTAATATTCATTTAACTGTCATTAGAATTTTTTGATAAGTTGGGTTGACGCAGTTGGTTAAACTCTCACACACATAACTTAGAGATCGTGGGTTCGAGTCATATTCTCACATTCTTTTTAAAATTTGTAATGTAATTTTAACAAAAAAAACTGCCATTAGAATTTTCTATTAAGGAATTAGACTTATTTATCATACAATCTGAAGTATGAAGGAGGTTTGTGTAGAGGTGTAAGCTAAACCGACAAAACCAACAAAACCAACCGAACATAACCGAACCAGCTCGGTTCGATCAGTTTTGTAAATTGTGACGGTTTGAATCAGTTTAGACAAAAAAAACCATAGTGTTCCGTTCGGTTTGCGGTTCCATGATGGGGACCCGCTTAAAACTAAACTCCATCATGTATATGTAAGAAAATGTTTCATTATGGGAACCGCTTAAAACCAAACAGCAATGCGACGTAAATGAAAAAAATGTTTCATTTGTATATTAGACTTTCCACGTGAAGCTCGTTGGTTGAAAGGACGTGTGGTTACTTTAATGAAATGAGTTCAAACTTCCACAATGCAATTTTTTTTCCTTTAAAGTTCAACCACCTATTAATTTTATTTTACAAAGATTTCATTTATTTCAGAAAAAATATATATTTAGATCAAGATAATAATAAGAAAATATATATCTATCAATAAAAATAAATCAAATCTCAAAAGATCAATATGAAATCTTAACAATCAAAATACATAAATCAACCACAACAACAAGAAAACTAATGAATGAACAAAGAGGATAATTTAGAGTTTCATCTTGGCTCGTCTAAGTACCTCCGCCACCCAAAAAGACTTGCTTGACTAAAATCGGTTGAAATACGCTCTGTCAAATAATTCAATGAAGAATCTGTTGGATCGAGTTTTAGATTTTGAAGAAAAAATAATGAACCATGACTAGTTCATCAGCGAAATTTCAAAAAAAAATCATACAAACATTTAATCAAATTAAATACAAAACCAAACAATGAACATGCATAGTCATATAAACGTATCAAGAAGAGATAAAAATAATTTATACCTTTTTAATTAATGGAGAATTTTTTATTTGGCGGGATTCAATTTCTAACTCGCGTTCTTCGTTCTTCGCAGAGGTAGTTTTTGATATTCACACCAACAACCACTCGATGGAGTAAGAAGTAAATCTCTCAAAGATTTTCATAGGAATTGAGTGTGGGCTCTCAAAACAACGATTGAAAGAAAAAATAAAATTTTTCTCTTCCTCTATTGTGAAGAAATCGGTGGCAACTTTGTGTTTTGGGGAGAGAGAAACCTATTTTTTTCTCTAATTAATACACTTAGGGATAGAGTTAGCGGTATAGATAAATATGCAATCTCTTATATGATAAAACTAAAATTTTCCCTCTCTGTGCACTGTGATGTGCGATTTTTACATCTCCCCTAGAATAAAAATTGTGTCTAGATTTATCAGTCTAAATTGATGAATTAAAATTATCTCTATTAATTAATTAATTTTATTTACTAATTATCTAATAATTTAAAAATAATAAAATAATTAATTTGAATAGAGGAAGCAACCATAGCCGCATGCATGTTCTTTCTCATAACATTATATGGATGTTATAATACCACAACATTGTAATTCATGCTTGGAGTCTCGAGCTGAATTACCGAAGGTATTTTATTTAACATAATCACCGTCCACCATGCGGGAACATATAACATATATACTTATTAAAATCACTTTTAGGTAGAGTTTAATATTATATCACAAGTTGCAATAAAGTCGCACACAGACCTAGTTGATTATGGTTAAATTATAATTACATAATTCACTATCTTTAGGCAAGAGAACTATATAGTTCTAACTTAATCACTTTCAGCTATTCTACTCATTCATCTAACATAAAAAAACTTATCATCTTTAGGCGGGATAAATCGCTAATTTATTTATGACATTCATCTCATATAAGGCTCAGGAAGTGTGCTTTGGTCCAAATATGTTTTTGGTCCAACTGTCATTTTTCATTCATGTCCTTATAAGTTACTCTTGAGACCGAATGGACCTACATGAACAAAGCTATGAGATTCAAGTACCTGACTAATTTATCTTCATAAATTCTCGACCTATTCAATCTCGACATCGTACGACTTCATTATAGGTATGATGTCGATAGAATTCATAATTCATGCACGCTATATTTTTTGTTGGTGCAAATAAACATTTATATTTCACAGTCCACATAATATTTTTACGATATCACCCTACGTGAATATCAGTAATAATAGCGGGATGTAGAATCATCATTTTACCCCTCTAGTTATTATTTCCTTAACTCCTTTATTGATTGTGAATAAAAAAGACATATCACTGAAGTGTCTCATACAGATCATCATATCTTATTCAATGTCTCAGGTCATCTAGTACCAGGCCCGGTATATTTATTCACACATTCATTAATAAAGCATAAGGTGATATTGTTACTTTTACAATCTTAAAACGAATTTCATATATGTGAATCACGCAACTCCAATATAGTTGAATCACGGTGCCAATAACCGATGTATTGTCTGACAATTCAGACCCACTCCTTTGGCATATCAAAGATCACAAGTAATTAAGTCAAGTTTCGTATTCACCTCAGGATTAAGGTAATTATGAAAATATTCTTAAGATGTAACAATTAGATTTAGAGCTAGACAAACGACTTTGCTCTAAACTAATTGGTTACTGGTCTATTCAACATGTTCCATAACATGTATAAATCAATCGTTAGAGGCTCCACTTCCATGCCCTGAGACCGGCATCCTTTGGTTCAACCTAACAGTCATAATTGGATTCGATTACCCAATCGATCCTAAGACTATGAAAAACATTCTGATCTATTTTAGAAGAGTTTGTCTGAAAGACTGCTCGGTCTTTACTCTTATTACGTTAATAATGGTTTCAGGACTTGAGTATGTTATAAACATACTTTAATTAAAGAAAACTTTCATTTATTCAAAAAAATCAATAATACATTTATGTCAATAAATAATTGTTTACTCATAAAAAGTTAATACATCCTACTTTATGAACATAATTCCAACAATCTCCCACTTAATAGGCGTGTACAATCTTGTATCCCCATGCTCTCCAAATACCATCAAAGACTTTACTGTTTAAAGTCTTCGTGAATGGATCTGTCAGGTTGTTGACCATCGATATGTGTGTTACTTGAACATATCTTCGCTTAACTATCTCTCTGATAAGGCGGTACTTTTACTCTATGTATGTGGATCTTTTATGACTTCTCGGTTCCTTCAAGTTTGCTACAACCTCACTGTTGTCATAATAAAGTGTCATAGATTTATCAGAATCTGGAATGACTTCCAGAGTCTTTAGGAATTTTTTAAGCTAGACAACCTCATTTGTAGTTTCACAAGCCGTCACATACTCAGCTTCCATGGTAGAATCAGCAATGCAAGATTGCTTGATACATCTCCATACCACAGATTCACCATTCAGGATGAATATCGATCGTGATGTAGGCTTCCTGGAATCCTTGTTTGCTAGGAAATTAGAGTCGGTAGAACTTGTCATATTCAGGTTAGTACATGAATGCACAAGCATGTAGTTCCTCGTTCTCCTAAGATACTTGAGGATATGCTTGCACCATTCCAATGCTCTAGTATAGGATTAGATTAGAAACGACTCACCACACCTACTGCATAGTAAATATATGGCCTAGTGCAAAGCATTGCATACATGAGACTTCCTACAGCTGAAGCATAAGGAGTCTTTTTCATGTCTTCCTCTCTTGAGAAGTCTTGGGAGACTGCTCATTGGAGAGGCTGACTCCATGCCTAAAGGGAAGATATCCCTTCTTGGAGTCTTGCATACTAAAGTGATCCATCACCTTATCAATATAAGATACTTGAGACAGTGCGAATTGTCCGTTATTCTGATCCTGGAATGTCTGAGGATAAAAATAGTTTCTCCAAGATCTTTCATATCAAATTACTTTGCAAGCCAAATCTTGACATCAAACAATTTTCCTACATCATTCTTAATGAGTAGAATATCATCCACGTACAAAATCAGAAAAATCACATTTTCTTCATGTATCAGCTAATACATACAGGGTCTGTCCACAAATTGCTTAAAACTGAAGTTCTTGACAGTTTTATCGAATCTGATATTCCACGATCAGGACGTTTGCTTAAGTTCATAAATGGACTACAACAGTTCATAAACCTTACCCTTGGCCTTTCTCCATGAACCCATTTGGTTAAGCCATATAAATGCGCTCTTCATGATTATCATTCAGAAAAACAGTCTTGACGTCTATCTGCCAGATTTCATAATCGAGGACAATAACAATGGACATGAGGATTCGGATGGATTTAAGATGGCTACCGGTGAGAAGGTATTATTATAGTTAATACCTTCCTTTTCGGTGTAGCACTTGGCTACAAGCCTAATTTTGAATGTCTATACATTCCCATCTAGACATCTCTTCTTCTTATAAATTCATTTACACCCTACGAGTTTTACCCTTTCAAGAGGATATACAAGCTTCCAGACTCCGTTCGAGTACATCGATTGTATCTCGACGTTCATGGCTTCCCGTCAACCATAGGTTTGCTTCAAGACCAACCATGACCTGCGAGTAGGAAACATGTTTATCATGATCTTTATCTGAGACTCTCGTCAAGGCATCTCCATAAGACATGTACATGTCAAGTTGTGGTTCTTCCATTATTAAATCGAGAACAAGTCCTGATCGGAGAGTCGGTGTCCTCTCACTCATTCATTCCTCAAGCACAAGCATGCTTCTTTTCTTCACACTTCTTAGTAGTCATCTCAGGAAAATGTGCATTCGTGCTCACAGATATTTTCTTGTTGGTTGGACTATAAAATATGTATTCCTTCATTCTCTTGGGATATCCTACAAACATGCATGATTCTGAACGACTGGCTAGCTTGCCTGTCTTCGGTCTCAGCATGTTTGTCAGGCATCCCCATATCCAAAGGTGGCTTACGCATGATTTTTGTCCACTCCATCTTTCATATGGTGTACTAGGCACCGTCTTTGACGGATTTTGGTTTAGAATGTATGCTGTTGTTTCCAGGGAATATCTCCATAATGAATATGGGAGGGATGAGTAACTCATCATGGATCTAACCATATCCAATAGAGTTTAACTTTTATCCACTCCATTCTGTTTTGGAGTGCCAAGTGCTATAAGTTGAGAAAGAATACTTTCTTCCTTAAGAAAGTCTTTGAACTCTCCTTGCAAGTACTCTCCACCACGATCATATCATAGCATTTTTATTTATTTTCTCCAATTGCTTCTCGACCATAGCTTTGTACTCTTTGAACTTTTCAAAGGTTTCAGACTTTTAGCACATTAGATAAACATGTCCAAAATGTGAGTAATAATCTGTGAAGGTTGCAAAATATGTATAACCTCATCTTGTTTGGATATTCAATGGCCCACATACATCAATATGTATGAGTTCGATGCATTGAGTAGCTCTTTCACCATTCACTGAAAATGGTCTCTTAAGTCAGACTTCAACCTTTTTACTAAGTCAAGTTTCGTATTCACCTTAAGGTGTAACAATTAAATTAAGAGCTAGATAAATGATTTTACTCTAAACTAATTGGTTACTGGTCTATTCAACATATTCCATAACATGTCTAGGTCAACCGTTAGAGTCTCAACTCTCATGCCTCGAGACCGATATCATTTGGTTTAATCTAACAGTTCTAATTGGATTCGATTGCCTAGTCGATCCTAAGACTGCAAATAATATTCTGAACTATTTCAGAAGAGTTTATTTGGATGACTGCTTGACTTTACTCTTCTTACGTTGTTAATAGTTCAAGGACTTAAGTAAGTTACAAACACACTTTAATTAAGGAAAACTTTAATTTATTCAAACAATTATGTAATACATTAATGTCAATATTTAAGTTTTTACTCATGAAAAATTATTACACGCTACTTTACGGATATAATTTTAACAGAATCTGGTACAATCGACCACCACAACTTTTAGATCTGGGCTAGACCTATAAAAAATAATCATAAAACGAAAGCTACCAAATGAAAACACCATAGATCTAAATCTAAATATAGGTGGAAGAAAAATAATCATAAATCTAGATCTAGATGGAGGAATAACCACCATAGATTTAGACCTAGGTGGAGGACAAATCATCATAGTCAAGATCTAGGTGGTGGAAAATTCTTTATTATGAAAATAGAAGAAAGCAAAATTAGAATGACAGAAAATACTTTATCGGAAAATGAGATCTAAGATCTCCTTCTTCGATGAGGAAAGAAAGTGACGAAAGAATAGATTAGAGAGAGAGAAAGAGAGAGAGTTTTTTCACACTGAGAGAGAGATTTTTCCACCTATTGAGTTAAGTATTGTTTAAAACTTTAAGTGACTATATAAGGGTTTGCTTTAAAAAACCCCTAGAAGATTCACTTCAAGCGCCGACAATTCACCATTTCTCGCTCTCTCACTCTCTCATTGATGCTTAACAACTCCAGCTCAGCTCGTCGCTTCCATCAGTCAATCCATGAATTCTCTTCCACAGCCTCTCAAGTCTTCCTCCAACGACATTTTATTTCTTGATTCTTGGTTTTTATTCCACGGCCTCTCAAGTCTTCCTCCAGCGACATTTTGTTCAAATCCACGGTTACATCTTTTGAGGATATTGTTGTTTTATTAGGTTTTTTTGTTAAGGTTTTGCTATTTTTTGAATTTGAAACTGGCTTTTTTGTTGATTATGTCTGTTCCTCGATTCTGCCAGTTCTGCCCGGTTTTGGTCTATAAATTTGGGTTTCGGTTCGACACAGTTTTTGAACCTTATTTGGTTCGGTTTTTATTGGTGAAAATTTACATGTTCGGTTTGGTCCGATAAGAACTCTTAAACTGGACCGCTTACACCCCTAAGTTTGTGTAAGTTTTAAATATAGAATGGGCATCAATGTAATTTAAGTAAACTACAAGAGTGTCAATGTAATTTTCTCTTTTACTTTTCACTCAGGTGTATAAAAATGGATTTTCTTGTTTTCAACATTTATTTGTTGTTCTAATTATTATGTGTTTTAATCTTTTTTTCTTAATATTTAACTTTTATATTATTTATTAAAAAATTAAATTGCAAATTTCCCGATTAACAATTCTACATACCAAACAAAGTAATATATATTTTTAAGAACTTGTCATGTGTTTTTTTTACATACAATCAAACATATCAATCTATTTTCTATACTTGTAAGTGAACTAGAAATTTCTTTTTATAGTTATACTCTAGTTATCTAAATAATATATCAAAAAATGATGATTCTCACTATGATTGTGACATCTATGATACTAAATATAGTTGGAATGATCACATTAATAGTTACATTGACAGTTATCTACGGTCTCAAATCTTTATTGATAGTTAATATTTTTTTGAACTCCAGAGGTTTATGAAATTGCTTACTATTCTTCAATCGCACAAAAGAGATAACAATAATTAGGATATTGTGAAAACAACTAGGGATATTTCAATAGGTTGGTATAAGAAATATATAACCCACGGCAAGTCGAAAAAAGACAGTCAAATCTAAATAATTTCTTTTAAAGTTCTATTTTTTTCTGAGGGTAATATGAATGTTCTATTATGTTCTACCAACATACTTAAAGGGTTATACAGTTTTCATTGATGTATTGTTTCACCGAAATCCAATTCGAATTGCAATGTCATTTTCTTGTTCCTGAATGGACTTCTTCAATTTCTTTTAAGTTTATGCTCTACCTCGAGTAAAGATTCACAAATGTGGATTTGCACATATAGGAAAAATGACAAAATATCATGTAAATCGAAGTATAGTGTTGAACAAGTAGGTATAACAGTGGACTTATATGGTGGTGAACTCAATGGAGTCAGTTATACTAATCATGCTACCATGAAAAAATATGGTAGACGTGCTCAATTGGGTGAAAATTTTGAATTAGATGATGTTACTTTCAATCTGATGGTGTTTTTCTTAGCAGTCCAAGAGGTTAATTTACTTTTGGTCATACTTCGTTTGTTTTGCTCTTATTCTTCAGACACATTTAACATGGTGCTAGAACATTGTTCAGAGATGTCTTTGCTGGTATTGACCCGAATTTGGATGCTCAAGTTGAATTTGGGACATTCCAAAAACTTGGAGATCTAACTACAAAGAGACAAGTAGTCTGATACAATATTATTTTATTACTTTTTACCTTTATTTTTGTGATTTGACATAGATAGGGTACCTGATAAATCTTAATTTATATTGCCGCCTAGTATTCAAATAACCTAATATTCTTCTATGTCAAATAACCCACTATAATTTTTTTTGAAATAGAATATATATATATATATAGATAGATAGATCTCGACCAATTTCTCCATAGAATAATGTTAAGTGAATTTATAGGTAAGCAATTTATAAATTGTAAAGACAATGATTCGCGGTTATAGAATTAACCATAAGTCATCATTTCATAACAATAATGAAACAATAACGAGATGAGATAGAGAGAGAAACTAAAGTAATTGAGTGTTGCTCATTAAATTATCATTTTTGATACAGTAAGAATCTATTTTAAACATCTACAATCAACTACACACTAAGGGAATAAGACTAGAGAATTAAGGGGAAAATGGTGGACATTGTTAAAAACTATTTTGACTCATTCTCCAATGAATCTTATCTGTTGGTTAATCACACGATTGAGATACTCCTTATAATTACTCTTTATGTGAAAGTGTCATGTCATTCTTCAATTGGTTGTGGTAGGTATCTTCTGGTGAGTCATAGGTGCCAACTTATGAACCCCTATTCATGTGACCGTTCTTGGTATGTGACATATTATACCCATTTTGGGGCGTATATAAAAAATATTTTAGGACGCAATCATGCAACCCGAGACTTTTCAGGTTCTCGAGTGATATTTTTTAGGATTCTATAAAATCTGCAACAGTCTTAAGACAATGTGCCTTGAGTCCCCCAGACCTGATGTCGAACCTCTTAGGCTACCTCAAGGTTATCCCCTCGGGGGCACCCCGAGACCACCCACTCGAGGGCACCCCGAGGTCAACCTTAGGGGAGCCTGATGCCTAACGCCTCAGGGATTCTCGAGGTCTCGGGGAGTTACCCCGAGGTGCCCATCCCCGAGGCCTAGGCGCGGAGGTGCTCTCCGAGGCCTAGTGCCTCAGATCCTCTTGAGGCCAGCGCGCAATGCTTCGTGTAAACCAACTCGTGTTTTCACTAAGTCTTAAAATAGAGAGGTCTGCTTGGAGAGGAACTCAACGATGGGAAATCTCCCGCCTCAATTCAAATAAGGCTCTTGGGTTAAGGTAGCTAGAAGCTTGCAGGGTGTCATCATATACATTAAATACACCTAGACTAATCAAGAATGGGGGTATGAGAAAAAACATGAAGCCCACTACCCAAGGATTCAGTCAACCTGCACCCAGCAAGATGTCATTGTAAGCATTTAACACGGTCGATCTAATGGGGGCCGATGAAGCACATTGTGGGGTACTAGGATAGGCTGTCCTGACACCCGAGATCATCACATGTCATCTCATATACCACTAAGCCAATAAGAGAATCCTAGAGTCGGGGGTTGGTTTAAGGAGGCATCCCATTAGAGGAGAAGCCTTCTGCCATACTGAGACTAACCCAGCCTCAAGGCCAGCTTTCACTATAAATACACCAATAAATGCACTTTGAGAGGTACGTAACAACTTTCAACTAACTCTCTACTTTACTCTCATTTGTCTCTTTACCAACTTAAGCTTCAGAGGGGTAAGAAGGAGATCACCCCCTCCCCTCCATCACCTCAGTCTCCTACTTTACCTTCCCTCATTGCAGGTGTGAAGAGAGAAGTTGAGCAGTCACATTGTTGGCTTAATCTCACCCCCAAGATTTACATGACTGTTTCCTCACTCATAGTGCATATTTGATCGTTGTATATAAATATTTAGGAAAAATACTTGTACACCCCTTGAGATTTACCTAAAAGATAAAGACACCACATGTATTTTAAGAAAAGATAAATTGATCTAATCTGTTAAAATTAGTTTAGTTTTAGAATGAAATGACTAAAATAACTTTAAATTTAGACCCATTTAAGTATATTAAGCCGTACCCGAGAAAACTCGGATCGAGAAAATCCTCAAAATATGAAATTAGGTTATTTCCCTCATAACTCGAGAAAACTCTCAAAACACAAATTTTCGTATTCTACCAAGTAAGCAATATAGAAAAATAAGGGCATTCTTGGTATTTTGAAATTTTTTAATGCCGTTAGTAGATAAATTAACATTTTTAGGATTTTTAGTCTTCAAAATAAAATATCAAGGGGGGTCCGTGTCTTTTCTTAAACTATATGGGGTTGTCTATATTTTTTCAGGTAAAACTTAATGGGTATCCAAGTACTTTTCTCTAAATATTTCTAACTACATCAAAGTTTAGTGGATTTTTTTAAGGACAATAATGATAAGATTTTATATGGTGACTCGAATGTGAATATGAGAATTAACAATTTGTTACAAAATAAAGTTGAGTGTGAGCGGAATAAATCAAAGTCAATTTGATATCACATCCATGGAGAAAAGAGATTATTCATCACTAGGGGCTGACTAAGTGAAGCATATAAAAAGATTACATGCCAATGGCAGATAACAATGGCCATTTCAAACCATGATATCAGTGTGTTGGAAAGTCTGGCTCTCATTGGACCCACAAGATTGCAATTTAGTTTCACAGCATTCATATATTTTTTTTCTTCTCAAAATTACATTACAAATATTAAGAAAAATGAGAGAATATGACTCGAACTCACGACCTATAAAATATAAGTGTGTAAGCTTAACTAACTGCGCTAATCCAACTTGTCCGACATTCAATTATTTAATCTACTTTAATTTTACCAAAAGTTAGAAAAAAAACGGTATGAGTACCTAACATTAGTTATTATTAGAATGGAATAATGCTATGGGTCTGAAGGCATGGACTAGAAAACAATGAAGTGTAAGATAAAAGTGTTCGATTATTTTAAAATAAAGGGTAAAGACTTATTTCACTTACTCATTGTACGGCATCAATCAGGTAACCGAAAATCAGTTAACTCATATTCTATGTTCTCAAAGCATTGGGATGGTTCTTTCCCCCCTTAATCAGTGAGTCTGCCGCCTTTTGGAATGATTGACTCTCGCAAAGGAGAGTAATTTGGCCAGTTTGTTGTTGCTTGTAAGAGACTTCTTTCCGAGCTTGATGTTTCTATTTGGTCTCATACTCATTGTTTTGTGAACAACAATGCTCATAAGCTTTCTCGTTTTGGTAGAGGACAATATTATTTGGTGGGGTTCGTTCCACTTATTTTTTGCAGATATTGTTGTCGTAGAGTTTTGTGATTATGTGCGTAGTGTCAAATATAAAACCATTGAAGTGGATCTGAATTGGATTAACTTGGAATTAAAATCACGAACTAAATTAATCGTGTTTATTAATTCTCATGAATCATAATCAAGTAGAAATAATGAGTATTGTGCCTAGTTAGAACTAATCATAACTATAGCCCCTACTAGTCCAATTAGACCTAAGAGGAGGCCGAAATTGACACATGACAATGTCTGCATGATTATGCCAACTATATGTCATCACCAAGCCTTCTCTGATAGAGACTCATCCCTCGAAATAGAGTCATCACACATCGAGGACACTAAGAGTGTAAGAGCAATTAACAACCAATAATTCTATCCAAATAACTAGCTCCACCTATCTGATAATCTTTATTTCACAAGATAAACACAATCATAAGAAAAATCACAGGTAAATCATATGATAAAATCTGAGAGTTTCATATAGATTACAAGTCCAAGACTCTCTTTAAATATTATAGCTTAATTTAAATCATATGATAAAGTCTGGGAGTTTTCAGATTACAACTCTACGACTCTCTTTAAATATTATAACTTAATTCATATTGTGATAACTATTCTCTGGATGTTTATATTTCCTTCAGTCCGTGACACTCTGATAATATATTAACTTAATCGTCTATATCTAATTGATCATGTCTTGAATCGATGTCAAGTTAAAACTTTTATAATCTATTTTTTTATGTAATCTACATATCCACGAATCACTTGTGACAATATTAGGTCAAAGACTTCGTTCATCTATACCATATTGTTTGACCGAAATTTAATAAAACTAATTACAATTTAATTTTGATTATCAATAAATTATAATTGTTGAAAACTTAAAGGATTACTCCAATGTTTGCGGCAAACGGCCCTAGCCAATCCACCCTCGTCAAACATCAGTCAATTTTTCAAACGGCTCTTGCCACCTACCAATCCTCTCCTCTCTTCTTCTCCGGTAAGCCGAGGAAGGCATCATCTTATCTTTTTCCAAACTCTCAAGCACATAATGGCAGAAGCAAGACACACATAATCTGAATTTCTATGGCTTCTACGGCGAAAGTTCAACAACACGTCATCCAAGGTCAGTGAGATCTGATTTGGCTTCTACGAAATTAACTCCTTAATTATTGCGTCCAAAATGGCCAAATTTATTCAAGTTTCAAGGTCGTTTGCTGGAGAGGGCTTTTTCTTATCAGAATGAGTTAAAGCAATTTAATTTTTTTCACCTGACGAATAGACTCAATCAACTGCACAGAATATTTGCTATGAAATTTCAGAATTCGTATATTAGTTAGAGCAACTTAGATAAAATGATACCGAGAGGGATATGAAGTTTCTGATTAGTTAGATTGCATGAAACATTTGAAAGCCGATGAGACGAAGTTGATGCCAAAGAGAGAGTTTTGGGGGCCTGAGTTCCTTGGAGGTAGTTGGGCGAGAGATGGCATGTGTTAAGTACGACGGACAAAAACCGTTGGGAATTAATGGAATGGTACACGGAAGCAGATTTTCGAGACTCTATGTTTAGAAAATGACTGTTCAGATTCAAAGTGAAATTAAAAAAAAAATAGCCACATTAGATGCCAGGTGTGTACCGGAGGGGTATTTTGACTAAAAACTTTAAGGGTTAAAAATTAAAATTACTTTAAAGTTTAAAAGATTAAAAGATTAAAAATTAAAAAATTTAAAGGTTAAAATTGAAAAGCTTATGGGTAAAAATTGAAATAATTAAGGGTTAAATTTAAAAAATTTAAAATTTTGAGCTATTTATAAAAAAATCTGGACGAGAGAATTTTTTTGTCCCGTCCCATTCTGTAAAGAGTAAAAATCCCGTCCCGCCCCGCTCGATTCGGGACGAGACGAGTATTTTAGGACGCTTGCACACCCTTATTAACGTGCTCTCACTCCCACGGGCGATAAGCAGTTAACGGGTTGGGTCGGGTTGATGCAATCTGAAATGTTGATGTGTAAATGATTTTTTCAGGTATGGGGAACCTTTTACGAACGAATAATGAAGATACTAATAATTTAGAAATAGAATGAGAGAATAAAGACACCACCATTTACGTGGAAAACTCTTAAAGGGAAGAAAAATCACATGAAGATTGTTGATATTCACTAGTGTAAAGAATTTTACATAGTTTGTCGATAGAACGTATGGTTGTAAATAAAACTGAGAAAACCGGTTCAGTGTTCAGTTTTTGTGAAAAAACCGCATGGAATCGAACCGAACCGCACTTATATATACACCTCTATAATTTGTCCTAATTTCCCCTTATCCTCACAATTCACACTCTCACACTCACTCGCAGACCTAACCCTATCCACCCTCGAAGGACAGCACGAGAGACGAGAGAGGCGACTGCTCTCGACGACGAAGGAGTGGCACGTACTTTGCTCGGTTGCTCGTGCGACGAAGGAGTGGCACCTGCTTGCTCGACGACGAAGGAGAGATTTATTTGCTTGACTGCTCGACGACGAATGGGAGATCTAGTTTGTTTCTTAGCAGATGTTTGATTTTTAAATGAATGTGTTTTCAATTAAAGTTAGTACATCTGGACGATGTGAGTGTTTTTTTCGTTTGATTTTTTTCCTTCTGTAATAACTAATTCTCACATTATTCTCATATAAAAAAATTCAATTTACTCTGAATTTCAATCAATCTTGCTTTAAAAATGACTTTGATACATTGTTGGGTAGTTTAGGTTGGAAGTATGTTGCAGAAGTAACTTTACTATGTATGAGATGCTTGAAAGAAAGAAACGTATCAATGGTGATTTTTCTACCTATCTTATGTAATTGTGACTAACATTTGCCTATATTTTGTATGAAACCTGATACTTCTTGCATACACAATGAGAAGTTGTTAGTATTAATTTAGGTTTTGGCTTTTGGATTTGATTTGAATATGTTTTCAAACTTAGCACAATATGTCTCAGTCATCTGTATATATTTTAATCCGCCAACATGACTATGCAACTTTCCAAAAGAGTTCCATTGGGTCCGGTATTGAGGAACTTACAACTGACAGAGTTCCAGTTTTCTTGTGTAAGTCTATGAGGGTAGAATATAGATCACCAATTACTTCTCGGTATGTTGTTGGTTAGTCTATTTTTATTGAACAATCAGTTAGTTTGGCGTCTTAATACTAGGAAGTAGATAGACTGAGAAAAGTAGGTATCTATTTGTTTCGAAAAAAATTCTAGTTTCTCATTTAATCACATCCAAATAACTGCTCGGTAGTTCTCCCAGATATTCTGTATGGTAATTTAATACTTTCACTGACACACGCACACATACGATGACCTAACTGAACTTTGAAGATAGAATGCAGTCTACTAACTCAGTGTCATTTTGTGAGACTAGCATAGTTTGAGCTGTCCTGAAAGTATTTGCCTTACAGAGCATCTAATTTTTTGTCATCTTTTAGTGAGAATGCAAAATTAACTCATTATTTGTTCTTTCAATATCTAGAAAAGAGGGCTTATCACCTTGTGAAGTAACTGCAATATGAAACAAAACTTCATGGAAATTTGTTCTTAGGAGTTGGGTTAAGTGAAACCCCTTTTTATAGCGTTTGTTGGGTTGGGGTGAGATTGGGTAACTTTAATCTATTCTCTTCTCCGCGAGAATCAATAGGTGACAAGAGTATTTGCTCCTTCTGGTTTTCTAGGGAAGTTTAACAATGGTTATCTGTAGTTTTGGAGTCTATGAATGATTAAGCATAAGCAGCCTGGAGTCTCTGAATGATTGAGCATTTGCAGCCTGGTGTTTTACTGAAGTGGCTATCATGTTTCTCAGGTGTTATTCAATGCAGTATTCGATCAATTCTGCTGGAGAGATGCTTGATCAACTCACTTTAACTTATAACAGGCCTCTCTCTCTCTCACACACACACAACACAAACATTTCAATAGCTTGGTTGATTGTACTGTTACTCAAATTTTTAGATAAAGTTGTAGCATATTTTAATATCTTGACTTGTAAATCTAAGTACTTGTAATTAATTTAGTTAATTTTTATCTCAACTAATCTTTGTTGATGTCATTATTTGTGATAGAACTTGACAAGCATCTATCACCACAGAACTGATCGAAATTATATCTAGAGCATATGCACTAGAGGGCTAAAAGCAGAAGTCTATTGCTCCTTTGAATCGAAAGGTGTCAAAATAAGATGTTTATGAAGGTTATATTGAAATTAGTGATACTGAACTTTTTTTGTTGTTGAGCAATGTTAAATAATTCACCTAGTGTTTGATTCTGTTTCTGGGAATTACATATAATTGAGATTTTCGTTGATTTCTAGAGTTATTTCATTTTCCTTTTTCTACTACCCTAAAATTCATCATAAATGACTCAGATGTTTGAGGAGCTTATTTCTCATTGATCTCCACTATGTTAGCTGTTTTAATATTTATCATTAAAGACTTATATGAATGACTGCAGGATAAAAATCGTAAAACCGAACCAAATCGATTTGGTTTGGACGGTTTGGTCTGGTTCGGTTTACGTTGAATTGACGGTTCGGTTCAGTTTTGATATTTAAAAATGATATTTGCGGTTCGGTTCCAAAAACACCCCTAAACCGAGTCGAACCGAATCGATTACACCCCTAGATAGGAGAACAGGGAAAAAGGCATTGCCCTTCATTGTTTGGTTTGCCTTCTTTTCTTTTTTTTTCTATGAGCATGTACTTATAGAGCTTACAATCATAAGAATAATAAAAAAAAGATGATCACATCTCCTATGCTTTCGGCTGATGGAATTACTTTCAAGCGTTGGCTCATTTACTTTGCTCATCCCTTTAAGTTGTTTTGTCTTCAACAATTCAATCAGTCATAGCGACTTGGTGGTTGCTCGTGGTTCGGGTCAATCAATCACAACCACTTTGAATGTGATTCTGAACCCTCATTTCCATTCTGATATTCTGTCTTGTCTAGAAGGTAATGATTCCCCGTTCTTGAGATGTCGGTTCCTGTTCTGGAAGTGGTGATCTCCCATTCTGAAAGCGATAGTCACCCATTCCAGAAGCGATAGGTTCCTCGCTTAAACATTCTTTCTCGTTCTGATGAGGTCTTCTGTTTCAGCGTTCTTTCCGCACACATGTCTTGAGTGATTTTTTCCTGTTCATTTTCCCCCTATTACACTCAATAATTTCACTTATTAATGTGTAATGATTTTTCCTTTCTTATTTTGCCGATACGTTCTTCTATTCTCGTTCTTCATTTTAAGAAGATGATGCCTGCAGATACCAGTATTTATGGATTTAAGTCTTTTATAAGCTCAGGGATCTGTTTTCAATTTTCTTTAGAAAACGTATCCCGTAGACAACAAATCTTCATAGATTAGAGCTTTTTAAGCTCAGGGGTCTATTTCCAATTTTCTTTAGAAAACGTCATCCGTAGACAATAAATCTTCATGGACTTGATCTTTTTAAGCTTAGGGACCTGTGTTCGATATTTTTTAGAAAACGTAGTCCATAGACAACAAATCTTTATGGAGTTGAGATTTTTAAGATCATAGGCCCATTTCCAATTTTCTTTAGAAAACGTCATCCGTAGACAATAAATCTTCATGGACTTGAGTTTTTTAAGATCAGAAGCCCATTTTCAATTTTCTTTAGAAAACGGCGTTCGTAGACAATATATCTTCATGGAATTGAGCTTTTTAAGATCGGAGGCTCGTTTCTAATTTTCTTTAGAAAACGTCGTTCGTACAAAATAAATCTTCATGGACTTGAACTTTTTAAGATCAGAAGTCAGTTTCCAATTTTCTTTAGAAAATGTCATCCGTAGACAACAAATCTTCATGGACTTGAGCTTTTTAAGATTAGGGGCCCGTTTCTTTTGAGGCTATTGCTAGAGTTTCTCCCTCTTTTCTTTTTGTTACAGGCTCATTGATAGAATTTCCCCCATTTTTTTTGTTATGGACTCATTGATAGAGTTTTCCCCGTTTTTTTTGTTACGGGCATTGATGGAGTTTGCCCCATTTCTTTAGTTCTCGTCTCATTGATAGAGTTTCCCCCGTTTCTTTAGTTACAGGCTCATTGATAGAATTTCTCCCGTTTCTTTTGTTACGGGCTCATTGATAGAGTTTCTCCCATTTCTTTATTTTTCATTTTTCTTCTCTCGTACGTTAAGATCTGTGATAAGAATGCTGTATGAGAACAATAACATAATTATTTATTGAAATGAATAAGGAGCGAGTGTATTGTTCCATAATTGCATCGCATAAGTTTGAGTTTGACGTTCTGCATTTCTTGGTAGAGCTTCTGCTGTTTCCATATTTTCTTTTTCCTTCTGAGAACGATGTTCGTAGACGCTTCCAAGGGCTTAGGCTATTCTCGTGGAACCATGACCTCGTTTTGATTTTCTTTTGAGAGTATGACTTATGAACTGTCTCTCCCAAGGGTTTACGCCCTTAGTTCCATTGTTGAAGAAGAGAGAAAGTTGACAGCTAGCATGTTATCGCGTTACAAGTTTTGATTGAGAGCTCCAAATTGAATTTAATAAATTTTTTAAATAAGTGGACTTCTGCATCTTCCTGATGATATAAGATTCACCGTATAGTTGTCTTCAATAAATACAGTTTAATTTTTGAAGTTGATCGTTCTGCATAATTTTCTTTCCTGAGCAGTCTTCATGAATATTGTCATAACCCTTTTTTACTCAACTCTTATTTTCTCAGTGTTTCTTTACTGAGCTGAAGGTCTTTCCTCAACTTCTTTTTTTTTTTTCTGTTTTGAAGTTCTTTTCTAAACTTCTTTTCTTTTCTGTTCTGAAGTTCTTTTCTCAACTTCTTTTCTTTTCTGTTCAGAAGACTTTCCCGTTCAGAAGACTTTTCCTTTTTCGTTCTTTAGACTTTCCCATTCTGAAGACATTTCCTTTTCCATTCTCGAGATTTTCCTATTTTCAAGACTTTTCCTGGTCTCAGGACTTTCCCGTTCTTAGAACTTTCCTGTTGCCAAGCTAATTCTGTTCCCGTTCTCAGAACTTTCCTGTTGCCAAGCAAATTATGTTCCCCTTCTCAGGACTTTTTCCGCTCTCAGAACTTTCATGTTGCAAAGCTAATTCCGTTCCCGTTCTCAGGACTTTTCCTGTTGTCAAGCTAATTTCCTTCTCATTCTCAGGTTTTTTCCTTTTGTCAAGCTAATTCCGTTCTCATTCTCAGGATATTTTCCTTTCTCAAAACTTTCCTATTGCTAAGCTAATTCTGTTCCCATTCTCAGGACTTTTTCCATTCTCAGAACTTTCATGTTGCCAAGCTAATTCCGTTCACAATCTCAGGACTTTTCTTGTTGTCGAGCTAATTCCGTTCTCATTCTCAAGACTTTTCCTATTCTCGAGCTAATTACATTCCCATTCTAGGGATTTTTTTCGTTCTCAGAACTTCCCTGTTGCCAAGCTAATTTTGTTTTCGTTCTCAGGACTTTTCCTGTTGTCGATCTAATTTCGTTCCCGTTCTCAGGACTTTTCCTGTTGTCGAGCTAATTTCGTTCCCATTCTTAGAACTTTTCCCGTTGACAAGCTAATTATGTTCCCATTCTCAAAACTTTCCCCATTCTCAGAACTTTCCTGTTGCCAAGCTAATTCCATTCTCGTTCTCAGAACTTTCCTGTTCGTGAGATTTTCTCATTCTTGAGACTTTCTTGTTCTTGAGACTTTCCCATTCTTGAGACTTTCTCGTTCTCAAGTCATTTCAATTCAAAACTTTAAATCCAATTAGAATTAAAACTCAGAACTTTGTTTATCACGAGTCAAATAAGTTCTTCTCTCCTCCTTTTTTTTAAGTTGATAATGATGTAAAATAAATAAGTCAATCGAATATACAAGGAATGATTTATAGTTTTCTGTTTCGTTTTCAATTTTGTACTTGTTGTCGTTCCCATCTCTGCTTCCAATCCATTGCCGTTTTTCCTGCTTTCGTTGTTGAGGGGGCATTTGATTTGGTTTTTGACATTTTGGGAGGGATTTTTTTGAGTTTTTCTCTCGCTCTCAATGAAAGAACCAAATGTAAATGATTCTTTTTGTTTGAAAAATTCTCTACGAACAAATGATAAATATCATAATTTGAAGAGAGAAAGAGAGAATAAAAATACCATCATTTACGTGGAAACCTCTTAAAGGGAAGAAAAACCACGGGAAGATTATTGATATTCACTTATGTAAAAGATTTTACATAGTTTGTCGATATGAGAAGAGGGAAAAGGCAATGCCCTTCGTTGCTTGAGTTTCTGTCTTTTCTCTTTTTCTATGAGCATGTACTTATATACCTTACAATAATAAGAATAATAAAAAGGGATGATCACATCTCATATACTTTCAGTTGATGGGATTGCTTTCAGGCGTGAGCTCCTTTACTTTGCTCATTCCCTTAAGTTATTTTGTCCTCAATAATTCAATCAGTCATGGCCACTTGGTGAT
The DNA here is from genome assembly GCA_003255025.1 of Datisca glomerata. Lineage (NCBI taxonomy): Eukaryota > Viridiplantae > Streptophyta > Magnoliopsida > Cucurbitales > Datiscaceae > Datisca > Datisca glomerata. The sequence continues at coordinate 6,449,908 of QANY01002976.1, read as the reverse complement.
TCCTCATGCTTCAGATCAATCAATCACAACCGCTTGACTGTCATCTGATCTCTCATTTCTGTTCTGATGTTCTGTCCTGTCTAGAGGTAATGATTCCTCGTTCTCGAGATGTCGTTTCTCGTTTTGGAAGTGATGAGCCAGTCACCCATTTCAGAAGTGATATGTTCCCCGCTTCAACATTCTTTCCCTTTTCGATGAAGTCTGCCGCTTCAGCGTTCTTTACCGTTCTGACGAGATCTCTCACTTCAGCGTTTTTTTTTGCACAAGCGTATTGGGTGGTTTTTTCCTGTTAAGGATGTTCAAGTCTAGTCCACAGCCTTGGGCTTATGACAGGCTGTCCAGCCTATAGATTGGGTTGAAGGGTCGAGCTTATAATCAAAATTTTAAAATATTTAAAAACAAGTCTTTATGTTTATAAAAAATATCATTTTCCTCATCAATATATTTTTTTGTCATAAATCTTCCTCATCAATTAGAGTACCAATGTGGGTAAAGTTTGTGAGCGACATGTTCGACTGCCCGACCTGAGATTAAATGTCAGGCCAAACTTGACCCTAGTATTTTAGCATCGGGTCATAAAAGCCACATAGTCGAGCTTGGGTCAAGCTAAAGAACATTGGGACCAGGTCAACCTAATCAAACCTTCTAGTTTGAGGTATTTTCATGAGGCTTAACTAGATCCTCTTTCTTCGATTTTATTTTCAATAGATCTAGGTTGTTGATATCTAAGTCAACCACCTAATCTATCAAACATTACCCGCTTATTAAGTTTCCCAACCGGAGTGATTTGCATCCATTTTTAACAGGGTTAGATTTTGTTTCTTCTACTACATTTGGAACTTAAAAATATGAGAGAGAGAAATTAAAGCTATATTTGGAATTTGGATCTTGAAAAAGAGAGAGGTGTGAGAAATAGTAAGGGGAAGTTGAAGATAATTAAGTAAATTATTAATAAAAAGTCTATTCATATGACAGACTATTTCTCTCCAACTATTCAAAATTTTAAACAATAGTAATGCAATCTTTTACATTCTTTTCATTTTCCTACTAATTCTTAATATCAATGTATAGGGTAAAGAAAAAGTAAAAATTAAAAGAAATTGAAAATAATAGTAGTATATTAAAATTCTATCATTCTATCACTATTCTGATCGTCGTTAAAGATTTCATAAAATAAAATGAAATCCTTTATAGGTTTTTTGAATTTGTTACTAATTTTTAATGTCTAAACATCATCCTTAAATATTAAATTAGCTAAAGAAATTGCGGAGTACGATTGTAAAACAATGAACGTGCAGCGGTTTGTTTATTTTAGCTATATTTATTTCTTTTTCTTTTCGTCAAAGGCCATTATTAATTTGCTACGAAAGAAAAAAAAACGTACACGAAAAAGAAAAAAAGAAGCCGCGTTTGCCAGCTGAGATCCGTACCTGCCAAGCAGAATCCACAAGAAAAACACAGAGCAGATCCAACGGCTCATTCCATTCCATTCCCATCGCAATTATCGCTTCCACTACGCACAAAAGAAGGCCACCCTCACTTCTTTTCCCCCCTTTCATAAACCCACTTTTCTTGTCTTCCTCTTCTGTTTCCTCTCCCTTTTCAATCCTAAATCCAGATCTATCTCTTTTCACCAACAATGGCAGTTGCTCCTTCACCTCGCGAGGAGAGCGTCTACATGGCCAAGCTTGCTGAGCAAGCCGAGCGCTACGAAGAGATGGTAGAGTTTATGGAAAAGGTCTCCGCCTCCGTTGATAACGAGGAGCTTACAGTTGAGGAGCGAAATCTTCTCTCCGTTGCTTACAAGAACGTCATCGGAGCACGCAGGGCCTCGTGGCGCATCATCTCTTCCATCGAACAGAAGGAGGAGAGCCGAGGCAACGAGGACCATGTCTCCGTGATCCGTGACTATAGATCTAAGATCGAGACCGAGCTCTCTAAAATCTGCGATGGCATCCTCAAGCTCCTCGACTCGCGGCTCATTCCCTCGGCTGCTTCTGGAGATTCCAAGGTCTTTTACCTGAAAATGAAGGGAGATTACCATAGATACCTTGCTGAGTTCAAAACCGGAGCCGAGCGTAAGGAGGCAGCTGAGAGTACACTCACTGCTTACAAAGCGGCTCAGGTTTGTTTCTGTGACTTCTTATCCTATTTGTTAGCGTTTAATTTGTGATTTATCGTGGTGTAGATGCGGATCTACCTCCATGAGGATTAAAATTATTATGCAAAAAGTTTGTTCTATTAGATTATTAAATTGTATGACGCGTTCGAATACTATGTAAAAAAAATTAGCCTAATACCTCCAGTTATTGTTCGAATTTGTAGTTTTCTAACGCCTGTGGTAGCTTATTTATGTGGTTTGTAGGTCTTTGCTTTATACATTTCCCTCTGGCTCTGTTTTGCTCCCTTTAATTCTGTTAATTATATACTGGTATTAATTGTGTATATAAAGTTTTTTAGAATATCTGTTTGCTTTCTTTTACTTCGTTCAGTTTTTATATATCTAAGTCTCAATACACCAGTTATCTTATCAGTCTCTACCAAATCCACTTTAATGTTACTTCTCTTCATGATTTAGCAACTCTCTTCTGTTGACCATAAATACTTGTCTACTGGTTATTTAGATCACACTAAATTGCAACTTTCTTTCCTTGACTATAATACTTGTCTAATGGTTTTTTAGCATTTTAAATCTGGATAACATCGAATTTTTAGTTTCTATATGTAAAAGATTAGGGATTTGTTATCTTCGACAGAGTTTGAAAGAAAGGGTTTAAAGTTCTCCAACCTAATTCACGCGTTTACAGGATATTGCAAATGCAGAACTAGCTCCAACTCATCCAATTCGGCTTGGACTTGCTCTTAACTTCTCTGTGTTTTATTATGAGATTCTGAACTCCCCTGATCGTGCTTGCGGTCTTGCAAAACAGGTTTGCTAACATCAATTTCCATTGCATGTTTAGTAGTTGCTGAAAAAACTTGCAAAGTTCAGCATGCAAATCTTATTGAAAACTGTACTTCTCTGCTTTAGTTTGTCAACATCTTTCGTTCATTAACGTTTTGATTAACGTTTAAAATTATACTGCTCCAACTAGGCTTTTGATGAAGCAATTGCTGAGTTAGACACCTTGGGCGAGGAATCATACAAGGACAGCACTTTGATCATGCAACTTCTTCGTGATAACCTTACTCTGTGGACCTCTGACATGCAGGTAGTGAAGTTGTTCCCTTTATGTAAAGTCCCCCCCTCCCTAAACTTTTGACTGAATTTTGATTTTTGTTCTTTCATTCAGGATGACGGGGCAGATGAGATCAAAGAAGCTCCCAAGCAAGACGGTGAACAGCAGTGAGCATAGTGATATCCCCCCCC